>JAQPPZ010004369.1:0-140048 GCA_028583015.1 Wollemia nobilis | reverse complement strand
TACGATAACATGTCCTCACAATATTCCTTCATTTCACATCAAAATGGTAGTGAGGACTGTTGGCTTTTTAAGCCTTACTACCACAACATATCATAGGTCCCAAATATAAAATTGCCAAAATATTAAAGATAAAAATAATAATAATAACAATATGAGTAGAATAATATGAGAAAATTAATATGTATATCAAGGTCTATATAATAAATCAAATAATGCTCATTTATATACTAAAATATGAATGCAAATGGCCTATGTCATTTTGTTGGTCAAATATCTGCCTAATTGCTAAACACTGCGTTTATGCACCCTAGATACGACCAACATTGAAATGTCGGAGGAAAGAGATGTCCTCCGTGCCAATATCCAGAGAGGGATGGTTCCCTAACTAAATCCTACACTGGTAAAAGACTAAGGATGCAGGAAAGAAATTGGAAAAATGCGAAAAGAAATGGGAAATATGGCCACAGGCCAAAGTACAGGACTGGTGTTAGACTAACTAGCAGGAAAAAACTCAAGCACAAAGTAGCATTTGTAAAAGGAAATAGAACATAACAAGCTCATGATATGGCCATAGCAACTATCAAAATGGCACTCCAACATTCACCTTCTTATTAGCAATTTTAAATCCAATGACAAAATTTAAACAGAACAACAAATAAGATGAGCAAATGAAAATAGAAGCACACTACACAGAAAGTAAACACACGCAAGATCACTTGCAAATTCAGAAATATGATGCCTTGTATTAATGCAGAGAGCTTAGAGAAATCTCTCGCAAAATGTCTAACCTCCCTTTTACAATAGAAATTTGTCTAGTATTTATAGAGGTTTTTGCCTCTTTCATTAAATACATAGGAGAATAAAATATCCCGAGATCAAAGACAAAACCAGCAAAATCCTCCTCGAATTCTTTGAAAATCCATCCCCCTAAGAAGACAAATTCCTGAAAATCTGAAATTTGGGCGAGGGTGCACAGATTGCAAAAAAGACATTAAATTCTTTTGAGCGCCTTTGGTACATCGAAAATCATGAAAACTCGTTTCTCTTCGCCTTCCTCTTCGTGATCCACAAAATAGAGTTACTGAGGGCATCCTTAATTAAATGCATAAAATTAGCATCTTTGACCAAATTTCCATTCGCCCATACTCATTTTTGCCTCAACATCTATTTCGCCCCATTGCAAACTGAAAGGCACGCGTGCGACATAATGGAAGTATGTTCACCCCTAAAAAGGGTGAATGGGACGTTCGCCCCTCAGGAAGGGTGAACGCGATCCCAATGCACCAAAATGTTGGTTCACCCATAGGAAGGGCGAACGAGATGTTCGCCCCTCAAGAAGGGTGAACACAATATGGTTCGGGAGCACGCGCACTCCAAATGTCATCAAAATGCATTCACCCCTAAGAAGGGCGAACGACGTGTTCACCCCAATGTTAGGGCGAACGCGACCTTGCACTCTAGTGCTTTTGCCTTTGTAAGCTTTTAAACATGTTCACCCCTTTCAAGGGTGAATGGGACGTTCGCCCCTCAGGAAGGGCGAACGTAAAAATATGGTGATTTAACCAAGTTCTTTTCCATGATTTGTCTTCTTCATTATTTTAGACATTTCTCCATTAATATTTTTCAGAGATAATTTCAAAAAGAAACCTTTGGAACATGCACAAGAAATGTACAATTATTTAAAACATCACAAAAAGATGCAAATATATACTGCCGCTACATTCAAAAATTGAACCCAAAGTCTTGAACAAAATTCCCAATGAATACAAAATGGCCAACATTTCTTGGTGACTCATGGGGTATCCAGCTCGCATGGATGCAAGCGATCCCAGGCCTTTATCCATTGGGTGCAGAGTCCTTTTTTGAAGCTGATGCAACTGATTTAGCCGAAGTTGTCTTCTTCGCTGTGGATGCCTTTTTCTATGTTGCTTTCTCTACGTTCTTGCTCTTCTGCCTCAGCTGCAACCCTGAGTACTTCAGCATGCTCAGCCTCCTCTACTACTTTCATCGCTGCCACATGATCTGCCACCGCTTTCTCCTCTTGCTCCATGATGGTTTCTAAAAGAATCTCATAAGCACGAACAACATCATGCCAAGCATCAATGCTAAACAAGCAACGAACATTGAGGGACTCATAGACGAAGTGAAGATTCTGCACATCTATCAAGTTGAGACGCTTCGAACATTGAGCCAATTCATAAAGGGACAACTCCAAGCATGTATACTTCTCCATCAAAGGCAATACCTGCGCTTCAGCAAGGGGTTCTTCTAAGGCATCGATTTCTCTAGTATATTCAAGGAACGTACGCCAGAGTTCCTACAACTGTTCCATTGGAAGAGGTTCGCCCCACTCATCTACGAAGGTGGTAAAACCCAATCGGTCAATAGTCTCAAAATGAGACATGGAAATGGTATGCTCACGCTCAATTGTATTGAGAATAGCCCACCCTTCCCTTACTAGGTCCATGCACTAAAAATAGCTCTGTAGTGTTATCCATGCTCGGGACCAAGCGTAATCCATCTCGTTGAGAGGGCGAATATGCAAAGTAGTATTCAACAAAGCTTGTATTTTTACAACCATCTCCATATAGGGTGAAAGCAGTTCTTCCATAGAATCAATTATTTGTTGCCCAAGCTGGATCTGTATCTGCGCTTCCCACAAGTACTGCAGTACGTTAACAACGTGCACAACCAACTTTATAGAATTCTGAATAGAGTGGAGGCGAGCGTCTTTAACGCTATCACATGAAAATCCTGCAACAGGCATGGCTTTCTCTTCAAGCTGCTTCTTGAGTTCTTCTACCTGCTACTAAAGATTATGCATTTCAATCCGAGCGGCATCACGCTCCTTCAAGTGTACCTTCACTTGATTGTGCAGGTATTCATTCTCAGTGGTTGTTCTCTCTTCTATCACCCTGCTCTTGGCCAAGGCATTTTCAAGCTCGAGCACTTTATCTTGCATCTCAAAATATTTCTCCTTATAGTGCTCCCCGTGCAGATACAATGAGCTCATATCCACCTGCATATTACCCATTTTCTCAATGGGATTAATCCACGTCAGATCTTCAGTTATAGTCTCAGAAACGTAATCTTCAGGCTACAATTCACCTTGGGGTTTTTGGACCAATGGAGTGAATGTTGTAACATGAGCCTCCTTGGCGATTGGATCAAAATCCACCTTCTTGATTGGTCATGCTGGCATCGAAGCTTCTTTTCACCGCATACTTTTCAACCATTGGGAAGAGCTCAGGTGCACTCGATTTAGTTTTTCAACATCCGGCTGCTTTCGGGCTACCTGCATATCTGGAACAGTCTACAGCTCCAAAAATGGTGTAAAAGGGACAAAAACTTTTGAGCGGCTAGGCCCAACGGACACGGACGACACGGGTAGAGGTGGAGGAACAAATGCGGGAATAGTGGAAGAGAGAGAAAGGGTGGATGAGGTGGTAGACACAAGTGCAACTACAGTTACGCTAATCCTAGGTGGAGCTTGCATACTAACAATGATGATGGTAGAGGTAGTGATGACCGAAGGAAGGGGACGCAAAAAGGGATTTGACCCGGATGCATATGAACTAAAAGAAATGGAGGGTGAAGGAGCGAGAACAAAAGAAGGAGCAACAGTGGTTTCGAAAGTGGAAGGAGTAAAAGTGAAAGAGGATACCATGGAAAATGAAATAGATGGAATACCAAAGGATGGAGAAATAGAGGGTGGAGGGGACAAAAATGTAATGGATGGGACCGAAGAAGAAACCACTGCGTGCTCCATAAGAGAGAGAAGAAGAGGGAAGAGATGACGTACCTTGGGGTGCAAGCACCACTTGTTCAGCTGATGGAGGAGGTTGTGCAACTAACTCCTCTTCTCATTTTCCTTCTGGCTCTCCAACATCGAGAGCTACTTCCTCATCCAAAATTTTGACATGTGAATCCTCAGAAAGTTGCTCCTCCTCCTCTTGCTGCACCATTGGAAATATTTGCACAAATGAAGTAGGGAGCTCGTTATTGGGTGAAGGATTCACCGTCGACACAAAAGTGGCTGTAGAACTCAGCATGGTAGAAATTGTGGCACCCAAAGACATGGGCGCTATAACGGTAACCGTAAGGGCTGCACTGGTTTGAGGTCGTTTGGCCACTTTTGGAAATGGGGGCACCATCGGCTGTTTCTGCTGCTTGGGTGCGGGAGCCTCCTCCTGTGGGCGCTTCACTCGTTGAGACCATCTTCAGAAAACATACTGCTCTTCCTCTTCATCCTCTTCTTCGGTCTCATCTTCAACCATTGGGTCCTCCTGCTCAGGTTCGCTTTCGCCACTTTCGGACTGTTGAAATCTTTGTGGCAAAATGGTGGTGAAAGCAATGGGTTGATATGATTCCATGAATCTATCATAAGCTTCAAAAAACTAAGTATCAAGCTTCAACCCGTAAGCAGCATATGGCTTCCTGCGATGAATGCGCATCACCCACCAGTTCATGATTTTCTCCTCGCTCCATGTCGGGTTAGCTTCTTTAACAGTTCAAAATAGACCAGGAGGAGGAATATGTGTTTTATTCTTTTCAGGATTATACTCCGCTTCCTGCTCATAATAATCATGCCATGGAGGAAGGGAGGACATTTTCTCTATGTGCCAGTTCATGTCTGGCCCATCAAAATTGTTATGCCACTTCTGAATATCTAGGCATGGGCAGCAATGAAAGGTCTTTGCCTTGATAAATTCCAAAAAAATTGTAGAGAGGGTCGTAACGCCATCGTTGTGGCAATTCAATTAATCCCAGGTCCTAAAGCGCCACCGTCAAAAGGTGATTTTTCCCAACCTGGTTCACTTCGATACTCCCAAACTTAAAAGGCATAGTATAGGTTGTCTTCTTCCCTCGCCCGACGTCGTATATGTCATTGACGTAATCTACCTGATGCACAACTTCCATTGCAAAAATGTGCACAGTAGAAAAATAAGGCAACAAAAATGGTTTACCTGTGTACCCAAAAATTCGAACAACCACGCCTTGAGTGAGCAAAAATATATCACCCCTATCTTCTAAAATAATGACATCTCTCAAGTCGTGCGGTACCCTATCACAGTTTCCACATAGTAGTTCAATCGTAGGCCCCAAAAACTAGCTATTAAAGTTGTACATAGACTCTCATTTCGTCAACACCTGAGTCCACTTGTAAACAGGTAAAGGCTCATCTTTTTTTCCCGACTATGTTACTGCGATAAAAGAAAAACGATGTTGCATCTGAAAGAAAAAGAACCAGACCAGTAGCGAAGTGTGCCAAAATGATTTAGACTTTCCTTCCTGCAACTTCTGCAACTGTGAATTAAGCCTTCGAGAAATAAACTCAGCCCAATCAAAATAAATTGGATTTCCACCCTGTCTCATAGCAGTAGGAGAATAAAATTCCACCTTGCAAATGCATTGAGCCATAGCCACCTACCATTTATGCACTGTCTCATCTGAGGGCAACCCAACAATCCAGGCAAGCATAGAATAAATATCTTGGCTCTTAAATTCTGAAAGCGATTTGGGTAAATTTGGCAGCTGCCCCATCTGCGGCTCCTTGATGAGTTGTGTCTCCATAAATTGTCTCATAGTAACTGTGGAAACATACCTATCTTCCTGCTCATCTGTATGAACTTTCTTATTCACTGCATAACTTGGGGCCTTCAATCCACATGCAAAAGCCTCTCGGACCTCGTCCGATGTAATTGTAAAGAGAATTTCTTTCCTGGCATTTCGCACAACTTTGGTAAAAGGATCATAAAATTGTGCAATTAGTTGTACCAGCTCAGGGCATGGGTGCACAGGTGAACATAGGTACCATGAAAGCTATGAATTATGGGGTGCTATGAGCCAACTGTTATATGAAACACCCTGGCTCACCGCAGTCTCAACTTCTTGCCTCAACCGATCGACCCCCTTGTGTGTAATCAAACAATCCCCAATTTCTGCCATTTTATCTTCATAGGGGTCCAGGTCGACATAGTCATTCTTCCGGGCTTTCTTAGCCCTAGAACTTCTTTCTCACTTCTTAGCCGACTTTGCCTCTACAACCTCCTATGCCTCACTCGACTCTTTACTACATCTGCCCATCCTATCTGACAAAGTGTTGAGTGACTCTACAATTTTTTGCTTCGAAACCTCTAAAAATTCTTCTATGCTAGAAACGCAAGATACAGCAAAACAGGCAAAGTTTTTTTTTTTTTTTAAAATAATAAGGAAAAATAGGATTGGCCCTTTTACCTCCCAAAATTTATAGGAGCGTTGTCAGCTACTGCAGTGATTCAAAATTAAATGCAGGTGCATCTTCGGAGAGGAATAATCCTCGAAAAACCACTCATGCGCTATTTCCAAGGCACAAAAACCCTTCCCTTTGATTTACTACCAGATTCTCCTGGAGACTCGTGCTTCTGCTATGCAATCATACCTAGAAAAGTGTGCCCTGGCATTCAAAGCTTGCTGGGAAAACCAACCTAGCCGTTCGCCTACCAATCATTAATGCTTGCAATCACCTCGAAAAGCTAAACTTGAGCACTTCCCACATTTTAAAACTATGATTAAATTCTGGTGCTTCCCGCTTTCGATTACTGACACGTAACCCAGAGGCATATTTATTTCACAACGTGCCCCAAAACTGCTATCTCCTTACTTGGCAAAAAATGCTTGGGCGCTCAACTATTCCTTAGCGATTTTAAAATCTGCGTGAAAGTGTTCTATCTTTTCATGCGGGTGATTGTGTCTTAAAACTTTCATGAGCATGATTTTTCTAAAATTGGATCTCCCTTCAAAAACTTTGAACATGCTTTTCATCCCTTAAAAAGTGCCACGTTTTTTTTTTCCTTTTTTCTTTTCTCTTCTTCGCCTGGTGACGTTATAAAAGTACGTTCGCCCCTTAACCTGGGTGAATGTCCTATTCACCCCATTGAAAGGGTGAACATGAAGTTCAATTAATTCAAACTTACTCCCTTTTCTGGTGAACGAAGAAATTTAAATCATTCTCGGGGTGAAAATATTTTTCTTTTTTTTTTTTTTTATATATATATATATATATATATCTCCTTATATACAAAAATCATCAAAGACAAAGAGAATATTTACATATGTACAAAGTGTTACCTTTAGCAGATCAAAATTACGTAACATAGGCCTTCAAATGAAGGTCGTTCATCGGAATGGGGAGCTCGTAACCGTCCATGTCGTAGAGATGATAAGCATTGGTAGAGTTTACTGTAGAGACCCAAAAAGGTCCTTCCCATATGGCATCAAACTTATGGTGCTTTCCAGGCTTAGATTTCTTCTCATTCCATTTTAGCACTAGTTCACCCACCTGAAAACTTTGGTCACTTATCTTTTTCTTAAACCATTTCTTCATCTCTACAGAATGTTTGGCAAAATCTAGGTAAGCTTGCTCCCTTTCTTCCTGTAATTGTAGCAACTGCACCAACCTTGCTTCCATAGGATCATATTCTTCGTCTTCATCTCGGAACATTTGCAAAGTTTGGAGCACTGGTAGTTCAATGTGGGTAGGGAGGACAACTTCTTTTCCATAAACCAAAGCATACGGAGAGGTCTTTATAGACTTCTTTACTGAAATGCGGTCGGCCCAAAGTGCTTGGTTCAATAACAAATGCCAACTCCTCTTGTTACTGCCCATCATCCTTTTTAGAATCTATAACAAATTTTTGTTAGTAGACTCAGCCAATCCATTCCCCTATGGGTAGTAATTGGAAGATGTCTTCAGGTAAATACCATATCTTCTAGCGAATTCTATAATTTTGGCTCCAATAAAGGGAGTACCATTGTCAGTTACCAAAGAATCTGGTATACCAAAATGAGTGATAAGGCTCTCCAGAAAAGAGATCATCGTCGCCTGATCAACCTTCTTAGTGGGTATGGCTTCCGCCCACCTAGTGAAGTAGTCCATTGTCATTAAGATATACTTGTGCTCCATAGAAGAGTGTGGATCAATAACACCGATAAAATCAAGGCCCCATTGCTGAAAGGGTACTTCCACCTGAATTGGATGTAGCGGTAATGCTCCTTTTCTGATTTGGCCCACATATCTTTGACAACTATCACACTGTTGGCTTATCTTGTGTGAATCAACGAACATAGTAGGCCAATAATAACCTACCCAAATAATCTTCAAAGCCATGGGTCTGCCTGTGTAATGCCCTCTTGATAGCCCAGAATGGAACTCCTCCAAAATTTTTTCCTTTTTGGAAGCCTTTACACACCTGAGTAATACACCATCTATATTTTTATGATATAATCCATTAGGCAACAACACATACCTGAGCGCTTGCAATCTGAATCGTCAGTGCTATGAGGGATCAAGATGGTTCAGACATCTTCTAGAAGTAAAGTAATCAACCAATTCCTCTATCCAATATTTATCACCTACTATGTGATTTACACACATTACATCTTCATGACTTGCTTCAGTCATTTCAGCAACAACACTTTTGGCCAACTCTTGACACAGAGCACGTCCACGAACCAGTTTTATCGATCGGATCTCCACATCATACTCCTAGATTTTTGTGACCCAACCGACCCTCTTTTCTCCTAATTCTCCTTGGACTATAAAGTTTCGAACATCAGGATGGATGACATAGACCACAATCTTACTTTGAGAAACAAAGTGGCAAAATTTCTTTAATGCTTTCATTACTACGTAAACTTGCTTCTCTATAAAATTGTACTTCTCCTGGTGTGGTGTTATAACCTAGCTTAGAAAAGCAATAGGCTTCTCCTCACCATCATCTTGTTTCTATGTTAGTACGACAACATAACTCTCCTGCTCACCTACTGCATAGAGGATGAAGTCTTTGGAGTAATCGAGATTAATCAAAATTGGAGCTTGAGTAATTCTCTCTTTGATTTCTTGAAATGCTCACTTCCTGGCTTCTATCCACTTAAACTCAACATCCTTCTTCAAAATCTCAGTCATGGGCTTGATGACTTGGGCGAAGTCAGCAATAAACTTGTGAATAAAGTTTATTTGTCCAAAGAAGGACTGCAAGTTTTTCTTATTGATGGGTAACGATAGTTTCATGAGCGCTTCGGCTCATGTAGGATCTATGGCCAATCCTTCTTGCGAGATCACATGGCCCAACAACTTCCCTTCTTTAACCATGAAAATCGACTTCTTTGGGTTTATGGAAATCCCAAATTCTTGGCACTTCTCAAATATTTGCCTCAGATGAGTAACATGATCTGTTCTGCAATGTGAAAACACCATCATATCATCAAGATATATTACAATAATTTTATTTAACAACTCACCAAAGGCGATGTCCATGGCTCTCTGAAAAGTAGCACCAACATTTGAAAGCCCAAAAGGCATCCATTGGTAAGTGAATGTACCCCACTTAGTAGTAAACATCGTCTTATATTGATCCTCATATTTTACCCAAATTTGATTGTACCCAGAGAAGCCATCTAGCAATGAGAATCTCTGGGCGCCAGCCACAACATGAAGAATCTGGTCTATCTGAGGCAAAGGATAATGGTCCTTGAGTGATGCCTGGTTTAAATTTCTGAAATCAACACATAGACGTATGTCTCCGTTCTTCTTCCTTACAGGAACCAGGTTCGCTACCCAAGTAGAATGCTTAATAGGATAAATGATCTTCACCTCAAGCATCTTCAACAATTCCACCTTCATGAGGATCTCAATCTTAGGATTGATAGGACATTGTTTCTATCGAAAAGGCTTAACCCCTTCTTGTAACTCAATTGTGTGCTGAATCACATTCTTATCATATCCTTTCAAGTCTTGATAACTCCATGCTACAATATCTGGATATTCATAGCACAGATTTCTAATGCCTTCAATCTCATCCACTTCACAATCAGTCCCAATATTAATGATCTTTCTTGGTTCCAACTGCAATTCTCTGTATTCCTTGGCATCTACCTTAATCCTATGCTTATCAGCCCTATCATTCTGATCAAACAAGCTCTCTAATGAAATCAATCCCCTAGGAATATGATTATTTCTCAACTGAATCATTGCTTCCTTTTCTTCCTCCACAAGGACTTTATCATCAGCATTAGCAACTTCTTTGAGCAAAAAATTCACTATTTTCTCATCATTATCAAACACTTGCCAATAGAGATTCTTATCTGGAATGGAAGGCCTATAAATTACTCTCACTATCTTTGGCTTCCGAACCACTTGCTCAGTAGGAGAAAAATTAGCGCCAAGGGAAGCTAAAATATCAGCATGTCTGTTTTGCTCTTGAGGAATCGCCTGAATATTCAGAGCTTTAAATGCTTCTAACAGATCCCATACTCTATTGTGGTAAGCCTTCAAATAATGTTGCTTGCTCATGCATCTATTTGTAACTTGATTGACAATAAGCTCGAAGTCACCAAAAATCTGCAACTGTTCAATTCCCAACTTCTCCGCTTTCTTCAAGCCAAGGCATAGCGCTTCGTATTCAGCTGCGTTATTTGTGCAGCTCCAAGTCAATCTGTAGGAGTAAGTTTTTTGTATTCCTTCAGGAGAAATCAATACAATGCCTGCTCCTGCACCATTCTTACATCGAGTGCCATCAAAGAACAACTTCCATAGCTGGTGTGAAATAGGTTCTGGAGACTCAAGGACCTTCTTTTTGGACTGTTCTATCTTCTGGATTGAATAACAACCAATATCTATCCCAATCATAGCATTGAAATCCGTCAACCGAAACTCTTCCTCCAGGTGAAGCTCATCAAGTGCTTCTTCAACCAGATCAACTTCCTCCAATTCTTCGGTCATCATGTTTACTGTGCCTGGAGCTTGTTCTGCCTCCTCTATCTTTTCAATATGAAAAGGTGAAGGCTTTTCATTATGAATGTGAATTTGCCTTCCCTTGAATGGTATCTCCAAATGTGAGTAATCTAGGGAAAGATAACCTTCAAGCTTGGCTGTAAATTCCCTTGAAAGGCACATGCTAAAATAGGGCTCCAAATCAACAACCACCACCTCCTGGATGATAGTAATTTGAGGCATACTATGGAGCACAATCAGAATATCCTTGATTACCCCAATAGTCTTGACTAGAGTTCCATCCAACTGCAACACTCTTGGACTACTCCTTGTATACTCCATCCCCATTACTTCGCATACTGCCTTTGGCATGATAGTAGTTGCAGCACCGGAGTCAATCATGCAATTATGCATGATCCACCCTTCCATTCTCAAGGATAAATAAAATGGGGGAGGCCTATTTTTTCCTATCACTAAAGTGGGGAGTGCTTGGGCCAAGACTATTTGCGAACAATATTTCTTTTGGTCCTTAGTAGTCTTCAAGGATTCTTGTAACAAATCAATCTGTCCAGGTAACTGCAATGCATCATATAAGCTAATCCTTGCTGGAATTTTCTTCATTTCTTCCACAATACTGTAGCTATGAGCAGCTTAGTCTTTTTACTCTAGGGGCCACTCATAATTTTCTCGATACTGTTGCGTAGCTTCTACTCTTTGCCTTTTAGTTAACGAAGGATACTTGAGTCTCTCCTTAGCTTGCTCTTTTGTTTTGCTAGAAACTGGAGTGGTCATCGTAGGTTGCGAAGTTGAGGGCTTAGCTTGCGCTTTATCTTGAGCTTGCCTAGGAAACAAATCTTTCACCTTAACAACATCAGGTCCCTTGGTTCTAACATCAGGAGTCTTCATCGGGGATGACCGCTTTTCTTCCTGCACTTTTGGTTCTATAGGCACTTTCAAAGGTTGCAATTCCATGGGATCAATAGTCATCGGCTTCTTCCTAGACCTAGTGAGGACTGAAACTTGCTCCAAGGATGACATCATACAATTATGCTCCACTTCTCGAATCATATTAACTTGCCCACCCGAGGAAATTTCCGCCAATGTCTGAACATAGTTCAAATGCACCATACATGTATCTTCACCATGAGGATCATTGCATGTGGAACACCAATATGCTCTTTCGGACATATTAACTTCATCATTTACTTGCACCGTGGTGTTTTTCTCAGGTCCCCTGCTGGTAGACGCTTGCTCTCGGGTGATTGGCGGAGTCTGAAATCTTCTTGATCGAAACTCAACTTCAACTTGTTTTTTCCTCACCATTGTAAGCTCATTAGATATCATCCTCAAAGCCGCATTATTGGATTTCACTTCTTGTAACAAAGTGGTGAGGGGATCTGAATTAGGTGATGGGATCGATGCTAGAAATGACAAAGGCGCTTGTGATGCGGGTAATGGTAAAGGGGTTGGAGGTGTTGGCAATGTTGGAAAAGAAATGGACAAAGGTTGTGGAGGTACTGATGGAGTAGGAAATCATGGGAAACTCATAGCGGATGATTGCGGGATAGGGATAGGGGCTACTTGCGGGGGGCCCAAATTCCATGAAGGGACTGGATACATGGATGACATAGGCTATGAGAATGCATTAGAGTAAAGATATTGTGGGAGATCAGGGAGAATAGGTATTGTTGCCTTTGGAGGAAGTCTACCTACAATAATTAGGTCAGATTCGGCCTTTTGAGCTTGTGTGTACAGATCTAGAAAGGTGGTCACATTGGCCTAGCGCACCGCCATACCGATATCAGTACTGAGTGCTCAAAGATAATAAAATATTGCTTGCTCGAGCATCGACCGCAAACCATCTAGAACCCTCTACCAGCTTTGCATAAATCGGACATTAAAATCTACAAGCTCTTCTTGTGGATGTCTTTGAATCATGGTGAACTGATGCAACAAAGAATATGGATCAACTTGCTCATGGAAATTCTTAATCAATAATTCTGCCAATTGATCCCATGAAGTAATGGTACCAGGCTGCAAGGATCGATACCAATATAGCAACTTTCCCCTTAATGACAAAACCAAAAGTTTTATCATTACATCCTCATCAGTTATATCATGGATAGTTGCAAGAGAGGCCACATCTTGGATATGCTCATATGCAGTTTTCCTAGTACCATCATATGTTGGCAAAGCCTTCAGAGCAGCTTGAGGTACTGGGTTCTGCACCTGTAAATTCAAGGCTCTAGAGTTGTTCCATGCGGGGAACTACCTTGGGAGCTATTGTTGGTGTGGTGGGGGATTCTGGGCCATATGAACGGGAATATGGGGAGTAGGTTGCGGAGCACTAGCGGTTGTACTAGGTGGAGGCTGAGGAAAATTGGTGGTAGTACTCACTGGACTTACGGGAGCAGAAAACACACCAGCTAATCGAGAAGATGAAACAGATGGTATGGATGGGATATGAGGGAGCGAAGACGTTCGTCAAAAAGTGGCTATTTGAGGATGCTCTCCTAACCTTTGGATATCAAGTTCATAAAACTCAATTTGATTATCAGGATTCTTGGCTTTCGATCTTGTATTCATGAGAGACAACTTTCACCATCCTCACACCTACGAAGTTCTGGATAGAATTTGAGTCACCAGATGTTCTAATCTCAGTAGAAAGGTGAACATCGAACCTAACACTACTTGAAGTGGAACCTTACTATCCCACCATGCATGCCAAAAACTGTTGGTCAAATATCTACCTAATTGCTAAACACTGCGTTTATGCACCCTAGATACGACCAACATTGAAAGGTCGAAGGAAAGAGATGTCCTCCGTGCCAATCTCCAGAGAGGGCTGGTTCCCTAACTAAATCCTACACTGGTAAAAGACTAAGGATGCAGGAAAGAAATTGGAAAAATGCAGAAAGAAATGGGAAATATGGCCACAGGCCAAAGTACAAGACTAGTGTTAGACTAACTAGCAGGAAAAAACTCAAGCACAAAGTAGCATTTATAAAAGAAAATAGAACAGAACAAGCTCATGATCTGACCATAGCAACTATCAAAATGGCACTCCAACATTCACCTTCTTATTAGCAATTTTAAATCCAATAACATAATTTAAATAGAATAGCAAATAAGATGAGCAAATGAAAATAGAAGCACACTACACAGAAAGTAACCACACACAAGATCACTTGCAAATTCAGAAATCTGATGCCTTGTATTAATGTAGAGAGCTTAGAGAAATCTCTCGCAAAATGTCTAACCTCCCCTCTTACAATAGAAATTTGTCTAGTATTTATAGAGGTTTTCGCCTCTTTCATTAAATACATAGGAGAATAAAATGTCCCGAGATCAAAGACAAAACCAGCAAAATCCTCCTCGAATTCTTTGAAAATCCATCCCCCTAGGAAGACAAATTCTTGAAAATCTAAAATTCGGGCGAGGGTGCGCAGATTGCAAAAAAGACATTAAATTCTTTTGAGCGCCTTTGGTACATCGAAAATCATGAAAACTCGTTTCTCTTCACCTTCCTCTTCGTGATCCACAAAATAGAGTTACTGAGGGCATCCTTAATTAAATGCATAAAATTAGCATCTTTGACCAAATTTCCATTCGCCCATACTCATTTTTGCCTCAACATCTGTTTCGCCCCATTGCAAACTGAAAGGTGCACGTGCGACTATAATGGAAGTATATTCGCCCCTAAAAAGGGTGAATGGGATGTTCACCCCTCAGGAAGGGCGAACGCGATCCCAATGCACCAAAATGTTGGTTCACCCATAGGAAGGGCGAATGGGGTGTTCGCCCCTCAAGAAGGGCGAACATAATATGGTTCGGGCGCATGCACACGCACATCCAAATGTCATCAAAACGCGTTCGCCCCTAAGAAGGGCGAACGACGCGTTCACCCCAATGTTAGGGCGAACGCGACCTTGCACTCTAGTGCTTTTGCCTTTGTAAGCTTTTAAACATGTTCGCCCCTTTCAAGGGCGAATGGGACGTTCGCCCCTCAGGAAGGGCGAACATAAAAATATGGCGATTTAACCAAGTTCTTCTCCATGACTTGTCTTCTTCATTCTTTTAGACATTTCTCCATTAATATTTTTCAGAGATAATTTCAAAAAGAAACCTTTGGAACATGCACCATAAATGTACAATTATTTAAAACATCACAAAAATATGCAAATATTATACTGCCGCTACATTAAAAAATTGAACCCAAAGTCTTGAACAAAATTCCCAATGAATACAAAATGACCAACACATTCATGAACTATGCATGAAGAAAAACTTACAATATTAATTGCTCAAAAAATTGTATACAAGTTTTATTCCTTTTCTCCCTATTACAACTCTATAATATCACTTGGCTTATTCTTTGATTGTTTCTCATAGAGTATTATATCCATAATATAGCCATAGTAATGTCACTTTTCATGTATTTGACTATTTCTCTCCATATGCCAAGTCTTATTACTCTTGGATTATCATATTGTCACTTGCATCCTAGATGGACACTAGACTCTAAGAAACTTGGACACATGAATCTTAAGCTTCTACATGCACTCTTAATCTAGAACAAGTGTGCACATCCTCACATTACATATTTGTACTCTTACATACAAGACACTTGTGCACATTCTCTCAATCTACACTTGCACTCTAACTTACATGACACTTGTGCATTTTTTGCACATTGCACTCTTACATGAAACTTGTGCATTTCTTGCACATTAACACTTACATAAAAGGGGAAATATAAATCACACTCAAAACTATAGACTCAAACCTAATCTATTATATATTTACAATTGTACCATGAAGGTGCCATGTAGGTACATTAGCATATACCAAATAATGTAATATACCTCAACACCCCATGTATTACATTATTTGGTTTTTGAAAACTTTAGTCTTCAATCTGGATCTTCATCTTTGTCTTCAATATCCAAGTGACCTTGCATTATTATTTTATCTAGAGCATGTGATCCATTAGCCTCTTGTTTAGTTACTTTCTTTTGATTTCTTCTTGCTTTCTCCTTTTTTTGCTTCTTTATTTTAATTTTTTCAGTCCTGGTCTTGATCTTCTCATATTGTCTCTCTGAAGTCTCTTCTCATGTATCCTAGTATTTTGCAACATTCGTACCTTCAGAATGAAATTCTTAATTTACCAAGAGTTTTACTATAAGGACTTTGAATTTATTTTCTTTAGATGGTTCTTCTAATTCTTAAATTTTATGAATTTCTTGAACTAAATTTTCTTTTTTATTTTCTTCTCTAAATTATAGCTTAGGTTGTTGTTGATGACCATATTAGTACTAAAGATGATATTGAGGTTTTTTATATTGAGGTTGAAATTGTTGTTGTCAATGAGGATTATATCAGTACTAAGATTGATATTATCTTTTTTGTATCAGTTTTTTCATTTGACCTCCTTGATTCTAATTTCCTTGATTATATCTACAAAAATATGTGTTATGATCCTTTCTCTTGTACATATGATAATATCTTGAATTTCATTTAGATTGGTATGTTAAATTTATAGCAATATTACTTTGTATGTTCTCTCTGGATACCAAGACATTATTTGTCATTTCATATTTGAATAAGTTCTCTACTTCATATTCATTAAGAATATTAACTAGATCATCAAATGTAGTCTCCTTGCTTAAAACTTGCAAAGATGTAACTAAATGCTTATAACTTTCTAGAAGTTCCCTTAATGTTACTTGGACAAGAAATTTATCTTCTACTTTTTCTCCCAGAGTTAATAGTTTTGCTTTTAAATCTGCTACTTTACGAAGAAAGAGTTCTATACTTTCTCCATTATTGAACTTTAAAGAATACAATTGGGATTGTAGATTCATAACAATAGCTTTATTTTTCCCTTCAAATATTTTGCATAATGTATTCCATGCTTCTATAGAAGTTTCTAGTCCACTTAAATATGGTTGTATTTCATCAATTATTCCAAATATTATTAACATGAAAGCCTTTGCATCTCCTTCTTCAAATATTTGTATTTCTCTTTCATCCTCTCTTGGTCTTGTCTTTGTTCCGCTTACTATATCCCAGAGTTTTTCTACAACTAGAATTGATTTTATTTTGTTTTTCCATGATGTAATATTTGGCCCTTTCAATAGTTGAGATTTAGAAAGAAAATTTTTATTGTTTGACATAATGGAACTCATTCAAAAATTTTGAAATCCTAAACATTATAACTCCCAATTTCAAATAATAACTCAAATATAAATTTTGCAAATTTTATTTTTTTTAAACCTTTGATGTTGAAAAACTTTTAAATCCTTAATTTGATTTGCAAAATTTCAAACTTCAAAAAACTAAAATTTTTAAAGTTTTTCAAATTATCTAAAATCTTTAAAAAATTTCTAAATACCTCTAAAACTTAAAAAACTTTACTCACACCAAAAATAAAAATCTAAAAACTATTATCTCCTTATTTCTCTTTTTATTTTTATTGTTCCACCTTCCTTAAATATTAAAGTGCATTAATTTAAAAACTTTACCTTATATCTCCCACTATTTGTGCTAAATTCGAATTCCCTCCAAAAACATAATTATGCTATGCACTAGAAAATACCTAAGGACTTCATCAATGACAAAATAATTGTGCTTTTTGTAACGCTTAATGTTCCTTTGCATGTATGCTTCTTTGGCTCAAACATTTCAACTCACGTCATGCTCGACACATTCGTTTCTCTGGTTTATTCAGATAGAGAGTGCTCTTTTGGTTGTTTCTCCATTTTTATGTTGGCCTATTTGACCTTCACTATGTTGGTTGTGTTTGTTAGAATAAGTGAATATTCTCTTAAGTTCTACTAGGATAGACACACTTGATTTTCCACTCCTCCATGTGTCAGGAGAACTCTCAGTGGTGTATTCATCAGATTTGATGAGTTGTTGTAATCCAACGACTCTCAATGATCAACTTTGCTATTTATACAAAGTTGATCCTTGGAATAAATCAATCAGTTTCGCTCTTCTCTTCATATTTTGTGTAATTATTTGCATGTCTATTATTGGGAAATTCTAACATGGTACCAGAGCAAGATAGATTTTTCTAGCATTCTCTCTTGAAGGTTCTAGGATCTGGTTCATTTGCTTTGGATAATTTTTTTGACTAACTTGCTTGATAGAAATGCAGTAGTCAGTTTTTATCCATAGGTTTTTTTTCTTTCAGCAAAATCTTTATTATTGAAAATATATGTGTTGCATTTTTTTTTTCAAGTTGTGTTTGAATTTATGCTCAAAAGTGATTTTTTTTTAAATATTATTGAGCTCTTCCTTTATATTCAACATAGGGTTTACACTATGTGTGCTTGGCACTATTTTAGCCCATATTCTAAAAGGAAAAAGCCTTTTTTCAAAATCTCCTCCCTCTCTTCGATTCAAATTTAGAGCCCTCTCTTTTTCATAGTAGGTGCTGCAATCCTGTTTAAATTTTGTGGCTCCACAGTTTTCCTTTTGGCCCACAATGTTTGTGAACAACATTTAAATTTTTGCATATCCTACTTGTGCGAATATCATGTTTATTTATTTCTAACCAAATCCAAATTGAAGGACAGCTTTGTGTGTAATATTTTTTGCTCCTCGTCTCCAAAATAAAGAGAATCCTCGCTCCCATTGAAGCTTGACGCACATGACATACCTATTTGGACGCGACGTGGAACACTCACCTCATGGTGTCCTCAACTAATATCCACGTGCAATTTGGCATTGTTGTTGGCGATGTATCTCCATCTCTAAAATAACTTGGTGTTCACTAGATGGTTTACGTCCTGTCAAACCCGATGCTCTCTATCAATGACGGTCCATAAAATCTCCTCACCCTGCAAAGAAATTGATATTATGAATGTTCTGCTATTCTCAAGGATTATGGTTCGAAATCATAGCTTGATTCATGTTAAAGTATAGAAAAAAAAAATTAATTTGTTCTACAAGGATAGCTGGTTTGTCAGGAGTCATAGTGTCTATACTCTGTTAAAGCACTCAGCATAGTGACCTCTCCCGAGCTCATGTCTCAGAGAAACCTCATTCAACACTTAAGGTATATTTTTTTATTATTTCTTTTGTGCAAGTAATTTGGTTTGTTTAAATCCTATTTGCGTAGATAGCAAGTTCCAAAAGCTATAAAGATATAGCATCTTGGGAACCTCAACGTCTTGGGAACCTCTTTTCTGCTACGTTTGAAATATGCAAGGTCGAAAAGAGCACCGCATCTTTGACGATGAAGGAACCAAATATTTTCAATCTTGTTGTTTTGGTTGCAGGTTGTTCTAGCAAGCGTCTCCTTATTTTTTAGCACTAATCATTCTCGAAAAATAGTCTCCACCCTCTGCTTCGAGTCAAGTTTTTCCTTTAAGCATCTCTATTTATTCTGAGCACCACTCTTTGTGAAATTTTTAAGCAATTTTACAGAAAAATCTATTATCCTCCTTACTAATTCTTTTTGTATAGGTTATTCGATCCTTCCATTTTGAGGGTCATATCTTCTGACTCATTTTTCAAAGAGTCTTTTATTTTTCACAAAAAACTCTCTTCAAAAGTTGTGAGTCAATATTGTAACCAATATAATAAAAGATTATTTGCTGGGGTTAGTGCAATTTATTGCACATTTGTGTTTCTTAAGGGGGGGTTGTATAAATTTTTGTCCATCTTCTTCTAATTTCATTTAGTTCCTTTTAAGTAGAATATATCTAAAAGGTGTTATTTTTGAAATATTAAATTATATATTTCATAAAGAAGATACTCACTATTTAGCCTTTTCAAATACATATTAGTTTATTAAAATATATTATTCTTCTCATATTATATTATTTTTTTTAGAAAAGTGTTAATCTTCTTTATCCTTTCACTTTTCTAAATATATCTCCTTTTAAAGGAAATCTTTCCAAAACTTAAAAGTTTTTCGTCAAAATATATTTGCCTACGTTCCATGTATCATTTCCTCTAACACTTATAGTTTTCCTCGTGTAAGGTCGTGTTTTGGAGGCAATTGGTATAATGGCCTGGCATATATTTTTCTCCATCAACCTTTTTACAAAAAAGATATCTCTCTTCTTATAGTTTCCCTCTAGTATGGGCAAGTATTGAGTCATTCTCTTCTATCTCCTCAAGTTCTACATGTAGCATAGAAGTGGGTGACTCTTCCTTTATTCCAGTCAAAGGAAAGGGAGACATAACCATTGATGGTGGATCTATAAATAATATTCTCTATGTTCCAAACATTACCACCAATCTCCTCTTCATCTATCAAATTTGTTCTTCTGGAAAGGGGAAAACAGTTCTCTTCTCTCCATCAGGAGTTGAGATAAGAGACTTTCAAGATCCTCATTCTCTCATAGCCAAAGAAGATATTGATCACAACACTCACATTTTTCAATTCAAAGGATTCCAAAATCTAGAAGGGGCCTCTTATTTTGTGGCTCATGGAGATCTTGAAAGCAAAATTTGGCATGAAAGGTTTGGTCATCTTAGTTACAACTCACTAAAGGAATTGAGCACCCATGATATGGTCACATATTTACCCCAAGTCTATTCTATTTATGGATTTTGTCCTGGATGTTCTCTTGGAAAGCAACATCAAGATCCTTTCCACACAAGTATTTCTCTAAAGGCCTCATCCCCTCTATAATTAATCCATAGTGACTTTATGTCTTTTACAGAACCTTCTTTCAAAGGAGCAAAGTATGCTCTAACCTTTATTGATTATTTTTCTAGAAGATCCTGGGTCTACTTCCTAAATTAGAAAAGTTATGTTCTATCCCACTTTAAAGTCTTCAAAGCCTTAGTTGAAAATCAGGCCTCTTGCAAAATTAAAAAAATTTGCACAAATAATGGGGGGTAATATTGCAGTAATGAGTTCTCCATATTTCTATCAAGTCATGACATCATTCATCAATATTTTGTCTCCCATAATCCTCAGAAAAATGGTATTGCAGAAAGGAAAAATTGGACATTAAAGGAAATGTCAAATTGTATGCTCCATTCAAGAGATCTTCCAAAATATTTTTGGGCAGAAGCTATTAACTATGCCAATTATATTCAAAACCGCACACCTCATAAAGCTCTTGATCATTTAACTCCTGAATAAGCATGGTCTGGATCAAAATCAGATGTTTCCTTCTTTAATTTTTTAGGTGTACTTCTTGGGTACACATCCAAAATAATAAAAGGAAGACTCTAGATAAGAAAAGCAAAAAGCTCATATTTGTTGGTTATTATGAGGAAATGAAAGCATACAGGATCCTTGATCCCTCAACTCATGAGGTCTTTTTCCATAGGAATATCCAATTTGATGAAACATTCCCTTAAAAATATCCTCAATCCCTCTCTTCCTCCATTGAGCCTTCTCCTATAGTAGAACCTCAATATTATGAAGAGCCAAAAAGCAAAAAGCTCATATTTGTTGGTTATTATGAGGAAATGAAAGCATACAGGATCCTTGATCCCTCAACTCATGAGGTCTTTTTCCATAGGAATATCCAATTTGATGAAACATTCCCTTAAAAATATCCTCAATCCCTCTCTTCCTCCATTGAGCCTTCTCCTATAGTAGAACCTCAATATTATGAAGAGCCAACTCTTGAGATTAACTTGGAAATTGATAACCAGATGAGGAACCTGTAACTCCAACTCAATATATTTCAACTCCTTCCACTATGCCAAAATGGGCCCGCACCATTGTTAAAGAAGCTACTCCCTACATCCAAAATATTCCATCAACTAGATAAATCAACCCCATTGGCACTGGTATTGTCTGTTAGTCTATTTACTTTGATCCTCAATCCTTCAAAGAAGCAACAAGAATTAAAGAATGTGATGAGGCAATGGAAAATGAATTTCCTTCCTTAATAAAAAATAAAACTTGGGATTTAGTTCCATTGCCTAAAGGAAGGAAGTTAGTTCATTGTAAATGGATCTACAAAACAAAATATGGGCCTAATGGAGAAATAGACAAATACAAAGCTCGCATAGTAGCCAAAGGTTTTCTCAAATTGAAGGTATTGACTATGTAGAAACCTTTTCTCCAGTTGCTAAAATGGATTCTGTTAGACTGGTTCTTGCCCTGGATTCTTCCCAAAAGTGGCATGTCTATCAAACGGATGTAAAAAGTGCTTTTCTACATGGGGACTTAAAAGAAGAAATATACATGGAACAACCTGTTGGTTTCACTCAAGACTCCTCTCTTGTTTGTAGGCTAAAAAATTCTCTCTATGGCCTCAAACAAGCCCCTAGAGCTTGGTATCAAAAAATGAACTCCTTTTAGGAGGTTTTTCTCATTGTGAGTTTGATAACACAGTCTACATTTGGAGAGATGAAGGTAAAATAATCATTCTTGTTCTATATGTTGATGATCTTCTTCTTACTGGTAGTAACTTCACTCACATTCATACTATAAAAGACTCCCTCTATGAAAAATTTGAAATGGATTATCTAGGTTTAGCTCATTACTTCCTTGGGATTCAAATAAGTTAAATAGATGCAAGAATTTTATTGTGTCAATAAAAGTACATATTAGATCTTCTTCAAAGGTTTAAAATGATATATTACAAACCTTCTCCTACCCCTTTTCAATCTGGCATAAATCTTAGTACTTCTTGCTCATCCCCTCTATGTGATGCACCTCTATATCATCAACTTGTAGGAATTCTATTATACCTTACTCATACTCACCCATATGTCTCGTATGATGTTGGCCTAATATCAAATTCTCTCATCAACCTCACTTCAGTCATTGCTAAGCAACAAAAATAATCCTATGTTACTTGCAGGGCTCTACGCATTTTGGGTTCTTATATAAGGGAAAATACATGGATATCATTGGCTACACAGATTCAAATTGGGCAGGTTCAATAGAAGACAAATGTTCAACCTCAGGCTATGTCTTTTGCCTTGGTTCTTCACCAATATCCTAGTTATGCAAAAAACAACAAGCAATAGCCTTATCTTCTATAGAGGTAGAATATAAGGCAATAGTATTAGCTAGTTAATAAGCTCTTTGGCTTCATCAAATTCTGAGAGAATTTGGTTTCTCCCATGAAAATCCTATAACTCTTTGGTGTGACAACCATAGCACAATTTGTATTACACACAATCTAGTTGAGCATCAGCACACCAATCACATTGAGATACACATGCACTTCATACGACAACATATTCAAAACGGGGATATACACTTGGACTATATTCCAATTGAGAATCAAATTTCATATATCTTCACCAATTCATTTCCTTCTCCGCGTTACCTTTAGTTGCGAGATAAACTTGGAGTAATACAGCTACATTGACAAGAGGTCTTCCACCTCTCATCACATTGTTTGGAGAATGGTTTTTCCCCTATGGTTTTTTTTATCATCTCTCCAACAACATGTAGATTATGAGGACAATCTTTGCCATCTGAAGACATGCCTCTATCGTGGATATTTTTTTTATGTGATAGATGGTTTTTCCCCAAGGGGTTTTTTCACCATATATATATTGTAAACGAGTACCTCATCAGGCCATGTTGTCGGGAATCATCATTTTTTATTGTATTAAGAGGACAAACTTTTCCATTCGAATACAAGCCTCTTCCTTACCTCCTTTTTTATTGATGGTTTTTCCCATAGGGTTTTTACCATCTCTTCAAAAAGAAGTTGTGATAGTTGGTTTTTTCCCAACGGGTTTTTTCACCATCTATATTAATTATAAATGAGTACCTCATTAGTCCATGTTGTCGGGACTCATCATTCTTATTGTATTAAGAGGAAAATCTTCGCCATCCGAATACAAACCTCTTCCTTAATTCCTTTTGATTTATGGTTTTTCCCATAAGGTTTTTACCATCTCTTCAAAAAGAAGTCATTGTACATGAGTACCTCATCAAGCCTTATTGTCGGGACTCATTTGTAAAAAAGCTCCCCTAGTATCACTTAAGGGGGAGTGTTAGAATAAGTGAATATTCTTTTAAGTTCTACTAGGATAGACACACTTGAGTTTCCACTCCTCCATGTGTTAGGAGAACTCTCAATGGTGTCTTCATTAGTTTGATGAGTTATAATCCAACGACTCTCAATGATCAAGTTTGCTATTTATACAAAGTTGATCCTTGGAATAAACAAATCAGTTCTGCTCTTCTCTTCATATTTTATGTAATTCTTTGCATGTATATTATTGGGAAATTCTAACAATGTTATGCTAGCCTTATGTGTTATTTGTGAAATGAGTCTCGACTTCTTATTTTGGTTGTGCTATTGGTCGAATGTGCCTTGAATTCTTATATTATTTGTGCTATTAGCCAAATAAGCCTCAACTTCTTATGTTGACTTGTGTTGTTGATTGAATGAGCTATGTCCTTTGTTAACCATTTATATTGGTCAAATGGCTCATTTCTTTTGTTAAAATATCTTCGACCTCTTTCCTTTATCTTCTTGGGCTACTTTCTTCTATATGAGCCTCATGGACCTCTTACTTCTATATTGGTCTCTTAGGCCTTTCTCTCTATATGGGCCTCATAGGTATTTCTCTTCTATATGGACCTCTTGGACCTTTCTCTTCTATATGGGCCTCTTAGGCCTTCCTCTATTCTATTACAAAATGTTTGCCTTGAAGAACTTGCTTCAAAAAGTGATTCACAACCAAGATTGAAATGATATGTAGATATATTTAGTTAGCCTGATTCTTTAATGTATTCTAGGAAGATGCTTCTCTTTTTTCTAGTCTGTAATATTCTAATTCTTCTTCAAATATATCAAGGTCAATATTCTTTGTTCTTAGGAATCTTTTGAATGCTTCTCAATTCGTTGTAACTTAGAACCTAAAATTATTCTCTATCTTCTGTTGGAAGCTTATCAACTTTTGTAGTTATACTCCTCTACTACTCAATTTGAAATCTTTAATGTCTTAGGTCACACCTAAGAACCCAATATCAATGTTAGAGTGGATATTTCGCTAAATGACCTACTTTCTCCTGAGTTGATTTTGTCTTAATCTAGCTAATTCCTAGTCTTCACTAGTTTTCCTTCAACCAAGTGGAAAGACCTTAGCTTATAAATCATGGTGATTGATTTCCTAGTCCTCTCAATATTTTACTCAATAAGACATTTAAAAATTAGAGCCCATGTCTTCACTACCTTCAAAGTGAACAAATTCTAAATTAACTTTATTAAAAATTGACAAAGTTAATTAATCAATATGGCTAAAAAATAACTCTATAAAATTGGACAAAGTTAGGTGGTAGCTCTAATACCATTGTTGGATTTTTAATCCTTACTACCAAAAAGACGAAGCAAAAGCAACTTTCTTTCATTTAGAACACAAAGAGGAATTTGAAGACACAAAAAACTTGTATGTGTAGCTTACCCCCTCAATTGGTAAATGAGTAAAAAATGAGTCTCACAAGCCAATTGTTATAATTATCAAGAAATAATGCAAGTGAAAATGTAAGTGCAAGTGTATCATGTAAATTTTGATGATATGACTGATGTGATGTGATATAGTTTTTGCCCCAATGGAGAAAGGGGGTTGGTGTGAAATGTAAGTGATTGATTCTATTTTTGACCCAATATATGAAAGGAGTTTTTGCCAAGTGTAGATACCACGATCATGTAAGATGTATCCCATAGTGGGAAAAATAAAAATCATATGTGGTTACCCCAAGTTTGGGATGATTCCATGTTATTGAAGAAAATGCATTTTGGTATCATTGAAATGCAAAGTGATGAAAAATGCATAATATCAAAAACCAATCACCCTAGGATCAGATGATTTATAGGGGATCCCTCCTAGTTGATTGTGTGCAGTTCCTGATTGTTGAAGAGAATGATGTAGTTTGAATTATCCATGTTCCAAGCCCCATGGACAAGGCCATGAATGACAATTGTTGAGAAAATTGGTCATGGCATAGTCTCACTCTAAAGGTGAGGGACCCAAAGTGATTTTTTTTTTTAACAATGAAATAGTTAATTATGAAGATGGCCAAGTGTCCTTATGGTGATGTACTCATCTTACCAAATTGCATGGATACCAATCGCCAAGGAGATAGAATAGACCACTAGATATGAGGTTCACTTGAAATTGTATTTGAACTTGGAAAACTATGAAAATGTAATGATTGATGGATGAAAATGATGTTGAAATGAGGATTTGATGATGAAAAATGCATTGATGATGATTTTGTGAAATTTTTGGCTTGTTTGGGAGTATTTTTGAAGCAATTTTGGTCAATTTTACAATTTTTTTGGTCGTAAACAAAAGTTATGTGTCCAAATAAATTCATATTATCACAAAAGTGATGAAATTATACGTTTGATGATGAGAATGATGAATGTTGTTATTTTATGAAAATTTTGACCATTTGGATACATTTTGAAGCTTGCAAGGCGATTTTGTGACTTTTGATCGCAATCAAAAATTATTTGTCCAAATTAATTTTTGTTTTCACAAAACCTAATATTATGATGGAATGAATGTATGGATACAATTTGGAGTAATTTTGTGGAGGTAAGCTACCTTTTTGGATCAATTTGGTCTTTATGCAAAATTTGGATTCAAACGCTGGCAAGCGTCCGAAACATACACAGACGGTAGCAAGTGTTTGCCACTCTATAAATATTAGGGAGAATCCAATGCACCTTATGAATGCCCATGGACATTTCAGTGCACCTGAAATAGCTACAAATAGCCTATAGAGTGAAAATTGAACTCATTCTTGCGTTCACAAATTTCAGAAGATGTGTCCAAAGGAGAGAAAGTAAGTGAATGAGGTGGATTGAAGGAGTGAAGTGGTGCGGAAGCTATGGTAATGGAGGGAGAAAATGTTCTAGAAGTGGATGTGCATGTGATAGAGGTAAGTTCCCTTGGTACCCTTGTTTGGAATTGTGCAAAAATTCTTTTTTAAAAAAATGCATGGAATGTGATATTAATGTGTTTACAATGTGTTGTGCTGCAGTTCAGGATTTTGGAGGCTAGAAATCGATTCTTTCCCTACATACCAAGGATGAGAAAGGTACTACAGGAGGATCAGTGGAAGTGTTTGGAGGATGTGGGGCTACTTTAGGTGGCTTGACGTGGTCATGGTTGATGAGGGGTATTTCTCTACCTTGGCAGAGAGATGGGATTCAAATAGGGGGACCTTTCAACTCCCTACTAGAGAGATGATAGTTATACTTGAGGATGTATATTACATCCTCAAATTACCAGTGGAGGGGTTACATGTTGATTTTGGATGCGATAAAGGGTATGATATGGATCAGATCTTTGGATATCAATGGCATGGTGAGAGTGTGAAGGGTGGAGGGATAAGGTACTTGGTAATGTATAAGGATAAGA
This sequence comes from Wollemia nobilis, assembly GCA_028583015.1. NCBI lineage: Eukaryota > Viridiplantae > Streptophyta > Pinopsida > Araucariales > Araucariaceae > Wollemia > Wollemia nobilis. The sequence continues at coordinate 112,966 of JAQPPZ010004369.1, read as the reverse complement.
AGTTGGATGCATTGCATACTTTAGTCATGTTCGTGTTGGCTAACATAGTGGCATCGAATAGCATTGGTTGTCGATTTCCATGGAACATGATCAGTCTAGTGTATGATATGATTGATGTACCTCAGGTGTATTCTTGGGCTCTTACATTTTTGGTGCAATTTTACCAAGAGTTGTATGAGGTGAGATGGTGAGGATGGAGGGGGTTGGGGTGTAGTGTACTACTATAGTGCTAGGATTGGAAGTATTTTAATGTGGCACGACCAGTGGGCATGCATAGGGAGAAGCCCTATGCTATGATATGGCTAGTGGCAAAGGAGGTGTAGCCTATTCATCTTGTTTAGACTAGCCAGGAGTATAGGGATTTATGGGTAGGTTTGGCACCTGCTTAGGTTCTTTGGAGACCATGGCAAGGGATCACTTGGATAGGTGATGGAGAGTAGTTATAGAGAGTTTGATAGGCTAGGTTGGTGGTTGGGAGGCATGGGAGTGAATTCAGCCTCACTAGCTAGACCAAAGGTGGAATATTCCAAGAGAATCCAGAGAGATTCCATTGGCAAGGGTTTTTCATTAAAACCAAGTTAAATGGTTTTTATTAAAACCAATGGAGGTTCTCTTTATTATTTATTTAATTATTATTTAAAACCCTTCAAGGTTTTAATTAATTAATGGAGAAATTATTTTTAATTTATTAAAAATACTTAAGGGTTTTTAAACCATTTAGAAAGCAAATTTCAATTAAATTTGAAATTACTTTTCTTTGCAGCCGACGTGTTCTAAAGTCCACGTATGGACTATAAATATGAGAAGGTTCCTAAGGTTAAACTCACTTGGAAAATTAAAGGCAATTAATTGGTTTGGCTGCAATCGAATGTTCTGTTTACACTGTGAAAGAGGAGAGCTCGTGGTTTGAAAAGCTTTCGGAAAGCTTGATCGTTTATGTGGAAGGAAGTCTGTCTTGGACTTCGTAAGCCCCTTGTGGGCTAGTGGCAATGAAGGCTACGTTTGGGCCTTGCGTAGGCGGAGGTCTGCATTTCGATCCCCGCAAAGGGAGCTATGCATGGATTAGTCACATTTTTATTAAAACGTGTTTTGTGCCGCGAATTTCGAATTCTTCAAGGGCAGCCATTATAAGGTGTGATTATTTTATTGATATGATTTTTGGCATTGTTTAGCATTGTTTAAAAGACATAGGAGAAATAAGGGGATATTTCTTTGGTTGTATTTTTGAGATTAGTCTTTTGCTATGCTAAATTTAAAAATGGAGATATAAGGTGTAAGTTTTGGTTGTTGTGTTTTTGGCTTCTTTGGTGGTTGTTTTTAAAGAAGAAGAGCTAAAAGGTGTATTAAGGAAAGTTTTTATATATGCTCATTTATCTTGGTTCTAACCCTAACTTGGTTGGAAGTTTGAGGGTTGTGTGTGGTGACAGCTTTAAGGATCAATTTTCTTCTACTTCAAAAAGGTATGGACACATTTTTCTTATGAGTATGATTGGTGTATGTTTTTTTGAAATAAGGTTGGAGTGAAAAGGTTTTCAACTAGGTTTCCTTTGGTTGGGTGTAAATCCTATTTTATGGTTTGTTGAAGACTACTTATGCATTGTTATCCTTAAGGAGATTTTTTGGTGAATGCATAATTTATGGTTTGAGATAGTGGAAGCTTTGTGCACTAGGGTTTATATTTGTGAGTCTAGCTACTTGCATTGAGTTGGTGGAACCCTTGGTTGGCTATTTTGAGTTTGATGTTTGAGTTGCTTCCATAGAGGTTGTTTGATCAAGTTATTGCTTTACTTGATTTATGATATTGGGCTTACTCCATTGAGTTGATTTGAGCAAGTTATTCTTTGCATTTGGTGATATTGTGTTGGTGGCTGTTTTGTTCAAATATATTTGGAGGAAAAAGGATTTCTACTTGTTTCCTTTTCTTGTGATGATTGGTTGAATGCTTCAAGCTTGATGTTGAGTTGAATGGTGTTGGTTTACTAAACCTTGTTTGATGAGCATTGTTGTTGAAACCCTAATTGATGGTGAAAAGAACATGAGTATCATTGTTATGTGATTCTTTACATAGTTGGCAATTGTTGGGGTTTCATGTTCTTGAAAGAAAACATTCTATCCTATCCATTTTAGATATTGAGTTGAGTTTTCAGATTTGAGATTGAGATTGAGCTGAGTTGATTTGAGTTGAGTTTTGAGATTGGGATTTGAGTATAGAACATATTGAGTCTCTAACAATTCTCTTTATGCTTCTATGAGTTTGACAAATAACATTGGGTCTCTAACAATTCACTTTGTGATTTCCTACTAAGAAAGTTTTTCTTTGTGAGCTTGCTAAGTTTTTGGATAGGTTCCGGTGGGGACTTGTGAGTAGTTCTTGGACAGGTTCTAGTGGGGACTTGTGAGCAGATTTGGACAGGTCCTAGCAGAGGACTTGTGAGCTGAGTTTGATAGTTCTATCAGAGAACTTGAGGATAGAGGTGCATTGGTTCTATGAGAAGAACCTGAGGATAGTTGGCAAGTCTTTGAGAAGGCTTGTATGTAGAGGATTGATTTGTTCAAGAGTTGGACAGATCTGATAGACAGAGGAAGACTTGTACTAGACCGACTGACTATGTTTGGTACAGGTTGTTGAGCTGTTGTGGACATGATCATAGAAGGCAAAGGTCTCTTAGGCTAAGCATTGAGGACAAGAGGTCTTCGGTGGAAAGGAGTTCCATGTGCTGGCAAGAGGTAGAGGCAGTTGATCTTCTGAGGGATCATTTCCAGAGCAGAGGGGAAGGTATCTCCTTTGAGTAGATGCTCATAAATTTTGATTGGGGGAAGGTATCTCCTTTGAGCAAAGGCTCATAAATTCTGATTTGGGGAAGGTATCTCCTTTGGGCCGAGGCTCATAAACATTGTAATTGGGAAGGATTCCCAAAGAACTTTGAGATAACTTTTAGAGAAAAGTTTTGTGGACATAGCCTGACCATTCTGGGTGAACCACATTAAAATTGGTGTCACTTTGTGGATGATACTATGCATTGCTGTGTTATTGCTTTGGGTATATTGCTTTACTGTTTTGAAGTATAAAGGAAAAAGTAAAAAGAGGTATTATACTGTTCACCCCACCCTCTTAGTATAAGCTTGTGTTCTTCAATTGGTATCAGAGTAGGTGCCTTCGAAAAGTTTAACAACTTTAAGGAAAAGCTAGTAAAGAACACAATGGATCATTCAAGTGGCAATGTAGCACCTCTTCTTGATGGGTCATATTTTGGTCTTTGGAGTGCAAGGATGAAGGTTCATCTAATGGCACTTGGGAATGAGGTTTGGGAAGTGATTGAAGATGAGTACACTATTCCTGAACATGGTCCTAATACTAAAGAAGAAAGGTTCCTACATCATAGCAATTCAAAAGCAATGAATGCAATCCTGAAAGGCTTACAGAAAGTAGATCTCACCAAAGTGATTCACTGCAAGACGAATAGTGAAATGTGGAAATAGTTGAAGGTGGTTCATACAGGTGATACAAATGTTAGAAAGGCCAAGTTGAGACACTTCAAAGGTATGTTTGAACAACTCAAGATGAATGATGATGAAAATATTAGCGACTACATGCTTCGTATGGATGAGGTTGTTAACTCCATGAAAGACTTAGGTCTTGAGCTTGCTGAAAATGATGTTTGTGATAAGATTTTAAGATCTCTTCCTAATAGATTTAGTGAAAAGATTTCTGCTATTGAGGAAGCTAAAGATTTGGATAAGTTGAAAAAATATGAGCTACATAGTATACTTGCAAGCATTTGAGTTGAGAACTCAAGTGAAGGTTGATGTCAAGAAAGAGGCGACTTTCAAGGCTACCAAGAATTCCAAGGGTAAACGACTTCAAGATAGTGATGAGTCTTCTAGTGATGAAGAGGCATATTACGACAAGAAAGGCAAGTTCTCTAGAAAGCACAAAAGTATGAAAAATATAAGATGTTTCAATTGTGGAAAGTTTGGTCATTATGCTACTGACTGTACTGTTCCCAAGAATGAAAGTGATGAAGATAAACAAGATTCTAAGAGCAAGGATTTTGAAAAGCACAAGCATCATAGGAAAAACAAATATGAGCACAACAATCAAGGAAAGAGGTATTCTCACAAGCACAAGAAGAGTTTCTACCTAGAAAAAGCAAGTGTTCTAGTAGTGATAGTGAAAGTTCTTCAAGTGATAATGAAAATGAGATGTTGTTCATATGAGAAAAGGAGGAAGAACCGAAACATAGATTCATTATCATGAAATGTCTTAGATGTGGAAATTTTGGTCACCTTGAGGATGATTGCACAAATAATGATTTGGTTTCTAGTATGTATGAGGATGCTTGAGAAAACTATAAGGAAGATGCATGTATGGTTTTTGAAAAGGGTAGCACCTTTAGTGATAAGAAATATGAAAAAAGCTTTGATGATTCAAAAAGCAAACAAATAAAGGATCTTGAAAGTGAACTTATTAGTGCTCTTAGTGTTTTGAAAAAGGAAAGAAAGAAGAATGCTAGACTCAAGGATAAGTTAGATGAATGTTATATGGAAAGAGATGATCTTATAGAAAGTCTTGACTTCTCTATAGCTAAGACACAGGAACTCAAGGATGAGTTAGAGTCTAAGGTTCTTGAGTATAGTGAGTTAGAATAGAAAATGGCTTCTTTGAAAGAGGAAACTAAAGAGTACAAGGATAAGCTTTACAGGTTTCAAGATAGCTCCAAAAAGGTTAAGTCACTCATCAAAGGTCAAAGAAATATAATAGATAAAATAGGCCTTGGTTTTGTTAAGCCACACAAGGAACAAGTTGGAGAGTCTAGTAAGAGACTCCAAAAGGAAGAGATTTCTGATGAAGAAAGTATTTTAGAAAAGGAGTCCTTGAATGATAGATGCACAGAAAACAGAATTCAGAATGAGAAGAAGAAGTTTTCAGAACCTAAGAGGTCAATTAAAGGAAAGTTTCAAGGCAGATGTTTTTCTTGTCACAGGTTTGGTCACATGGCTTCACATTGCATGGCTCAAGTGAAGGAGGTAAATGATAGTTTCAGAAGTTCTAGTCACTTTCAAGGGTATTGCTACTCTTGTCAATAGTTTGGGCATAAGGCAGTTTATTGCATGGCAAATAACGAGAATAGGTTTGGTCGGAAACGGGTTTGGCTGAAACGGGTTTGGTCGAAACGGGTTTGGTTAGAACAGGTTTGGTCGAAACTGGTGGATTCAAAGATCAGGTTTACCTTAGAGAAACAACATCATAAGTGTTTCAAGTGCAACAATGAAGGTCACACAATCGGACGATGTAGAGCTGAAATTCCGGAATACGAGAACGAGGAACAGTGGCATGATCAGGTCCAAGGATCAAGGCATGGACAAGAACAAGGATGAGAACAAGAACAAGAAAAGTGACAGGAATAGGAATATGGACAAAGAGTTCAAGAGAAGGCCCAACAAGGAAGTTATAGACACTGATGATGATCAGTTCCTAATGGGAGTTTTACTCCCACCCAAGAATTAATCACCTCATCAGGAGGTGGGGGAGGGACTAAGCTAAGAGGCTCATTCTTAGTCCCGAGCCCCAAAGGTGACCCTTTGCAATTGATGACAAAGGGGGAGATATTTGAGTAAGGGGGAGAGCCTCAAGACAGGGGGAGTTGTTTATGTTGAGTTTTTGTGTTGTTGAGAAGCATGGTTTGCCATCAATGACAAAGGGGGAGATTGTTGGCAATTTTGGGTTTGAGATCCTAGCTTCTTGTCTATGAGTTGTCATTGATGTCAAAAGGAAATGGCATTAATGTTAAGAGGATGTGTTGGCTTCAAATGTGGAAGATTCCAAGAGAATCCGGAGAGATTCCATTGGCAAGGGTTTTTCATTAAAACCAAGTTAAATGGTTTTTGTTAAAACCAATGGAGGTTCTCTTTATTATTTATTTAATTATTATTTAAAACCCTTCAAGGTTTTAATTAATTAATTATTTAATTAATTAAGGGAGAAATTATTTTTAATTTATTAAAAATACTTAAGGGTTTTTAAACCCTTTAGAAAGCAAATTTTGATTAAATTCGAAATTACTTTTCTTTGCAGCTGACGTGTTCTAAAGTCCACGTATGGACTATAAATATGAGAAGGTTCCTAAGGTTAAAATCACTTGGAAAATCAAAGGCAATTAATTGGTTTGGCTGCGATCAAATGTTTTGTTTACGCTGTGAAAGAGGAGAGCTCGTGGTTTGAAAAGCTTGACCATTTATGTGGAAGGAAGTCCATCTTGGACTTCGTAAGCCCCTTGTGGGCTAGTGGCAGCGAAGGCTACATTTGGGCCTTGCGTAGGTGGAGGTCTACGTTTCGATCCCCACGGAGGGAGCTGTGCATGGATTAGTCATGTTTTTATTAAAACGTGTTTTGTGTCGTGAATTTTGGATTCTTCAAGGGCAGCCATTATAAGGTGTGATTATTTTATTGATATGATTTTTGGCATTGTTTAGCATTGTTTAAAAGACATAGGAGAAATAAGGGGATATTTCTTTGGTTGTATTTTTGAGATTAGTCTTTTGTTATGCTAAATTTAAAAATGGAGATATAAGGTGTAAGTTTTGGTTGTTGTGTTTTTGGCTTCTTTGGTGGTTGTTTTTAAAGAAGAGGAGCTAAAAGGTGTATTAAGGAAAGTTTGTATATATGCTCATTTATCTTGGTTCTAACCCTAACTTGGTTGGAAGTTTTAGGGTTGTGTGTGGTGACAACTTTAAGGATCAATTTTCTTCTACTCCAAAAAGGTATGGGCACATTTTTCTTATGAATATGATTGGTGTATGTTTTTCTCAAATAAGGTTGGAGTGAAAAGGTTTTCAACTAGGTTTCCTTTGGTTGGGTGTAAATCCTATTTTTTGGTTTGTTGAAGACTACTTATGCATTGTTATCCTTAAGGAGAGTTTTTGGTGAATGCATAATTTATGGTTTGAGATAGTGAAAGCTTTGTGCACTAGGGTTTTATATTTGTGAGTCTAGCTACTTGCATTGAGTTGGTGGAACCCTTGGTTGGTTGTTTTGAGTTTGATGGTTGAGTTGCTTCCATAGAGGTTGTTTGATCAAGTTATTGCTTTACTTGATTCATGATATTGGGCTTACTCCATTGAGTTTATTTGAGCAAGTTATTCTTTGCATTTGGTGATATTGTGTTGGTGGCTGTTTTGTTCAAATATCTTTGGAGGGAAAATGATTTCTACTTGTTTCCTTTTCTTGTGATGATTGGTTGAATGCTTCAAGCTTGATGTTGAGTTGAATGGTGTTGGTTGACTAAACCTTATTTGATGAGCATTGTTTTTGAAACCCTAATTGATGGTGAAAAGAACATGAGTATCATTGTTATGTGATTCTTTGCATAGTTGGCAATTGTTGGGGTTTCATGTTCTTGAAAGAAAATATTCTATCCTATCCATTTCAGATATTGAGTTGAGTTTTTAGATTTGATATTGAGATTGAGCTGAGTTGATTTGAGTTGAGTTTTGAGATTGGGATTTTAGTATAGAACATATTGAGTCTCTAATAATTCTCTTTATGCTTCTATGATTTTGATAAATCACATTGGGTCTCTAACAATTCACTTTGTGATTTTCTACTAAGAAAGTTTTTTTTGTGAGCTTGCTGAGTTTTTGGATAGGTTCCAATGGGGACTTGTGAGCAGTTCTTGGACAGGTTCTAGTGGGGACTTGTGAGCAGATTTGGACAGGTCCTAGCAGAGGACTTGTGAGCTAAGTTTGATAGTTCTATCAGAGAACTTGAGGACAGAGGTGCATTGGTTCTATGAGAAGAACCTGAGGACAGTTGGCAAGTATTTGAGAAGGCTTGTATGCAGAGGATTGATTTGTTCAAGAGTTGGACAAATTTGATAGACAAAGGAAGACTTGTACTAGACCGACTGACTGTGTTTGGTACAGGTTGTTGAGCTATTGTGGACGTGATCATAGAAGGCAGAGGTCTCTTAGGCTAAGAATTGAGGACAGGAGGTCTTCGGTGGAAAGGAGTTCCACGTGCTTGGCAAGAGGTAGAGGCGGTTGATCTTCTGAGGGATCATTTCTAGAGTAGAGGGGAAGGTATCTCCTTTGAGCAGAGGCTCATAAATTATGATTGGGGGAAGGTATCTCCTTTGAGCAGAGTCTCATAAATTCTGATTGGGGGAAGGTATCTCCTTTGGGCCGAGGCTCATAAAAATTGTAATTGGGAAGGATTCTCAAAGAACTTTGAGATAACTTTTAGAGAAAAGTTTTGTGGACGTAGCCCAACCATTCTAGGTGAACCATGTTAAAATTGGTGTCACTTTGTGGATGATATTATGCATTGCTTTGTTATTTCTTTGGGTATATTGCTTTATTGTTTTGAAGTATAAAGGAAAAAGTAAAAAGAGGTCTTATACTGTTCATCCCCCCTCTCAGTCTAAGCTTGTATTCTTCACTCACTAAATACTGCTTAATTTCTCTAAGACCAAATGTGTGTGCAGTGAATTCATTTACCAGATCATGAGTATGGTAATGACTCGAGGTAATCAAGAACCAATGTGTGTTCAAGTGAGTTCATTAACCCATATTGAGTAAATTGGAATGAAATTTGTTATGGAGAAGACCAAGAAGCTAGCTTGTCCATATGTGTAGTCAGAGATCTCTTTCAAAATATATGTGTCACAACACATGAGCCTACTCCACTACTAGTCAAGAATATATAGCCCTGGTGGAGATTAGCTCCATACACCAAGAATATGATCTCTAATATTTGGGGATTTAGACTACCTAACCGTTTGATTAGAAATTTAGTTTTATTCTTACAACTTGAGCATTTGTGGTGTGTGATGCGTAAAATATATAGAGCTTTGGGGAATCAAACTCTCAATCGAAGTGTGATAAGAATTGTACCCTATCCTTACTACTCTTTCTTGTATTTGGAAGCAACTGTGTTAGTGGTGAAAACCATTATTTTTTATTTTTGGACTATGTGCATGATGGGAAAAACAAGGAATACCCTTTTCACTTCAAGGTTCAACCATTTATGGTATTATCCCTCTTTGACACAAGATGTTTTAACATGTGTGATTGTGTTTGGTTCAATAATGTTTAGAGTCAATTCCCATAACTCAATATTTTCTTAGTGAAAATGTGACTTGGTCCTAGAAAGAACTCGACATGTATTGGAGTTTTCTTAAAACACTAGGAGTGGCCGAAAACACCTAGGGATTATGACAATGTATTTTTTTGCAAATGATAATTTGGCTTTATGGAATGGTACAATGAAATGGATGATGATGTGAAGGTGGCCATAATTAAGGCAACAAAACTTTACTGGACCAATTATCTAAAGTGAATAAATGACCCCTAATGTGAAAATGAAATGTGTGAAAATGAGTTTGTGAATGTAATGTATGAAATGCAGTTTGTGAAAAGCAATTTGTGAAATGTAATGTGTGCAATGCAATGTGTGAAATGAAATGTTGTGAAATGCAATGTTGTGAAATGTAATGTATGAAGTATAATGTTGTTTTTATGTATTAGCCATGTATATATACATATATATAGATCACATTATGCATAGAACACTCTCAAGTGGACGATGTTAAGTGGTTAAGAATATTCAACTCCCTTTAGACTGGCAAGCCTATAAGTTCATTTACCTACTTTTTGAGTGACAATTTATGGACCTAACCAGTTAGCTGTAAATTTATCATGAAGATGTGGAAATGCATTGGTATTTTATTGATTCTCTTTAAGAACAAGATCTCCTACTTGGAATTCACGTAGATGAACTTTGGTGTTGTAAGCACATTTTACGTTGTCTTGATAAACTTGTAAATGCTCTAAAGTATTGAATCACCTCTCATCAAGAAGTGTGATTTGGTCAAGACGTTCTTGTCTAGCAATATCATCATCTATGAATTCTTGTAAAGAAATTCATGAGGGGATCTCAATCTCAAGAGGTATTATTGCTTCGGCTCCATAGACCAGTGAAAATGGTGTTGCCCTAGTAGGCATGTAGATGCTTGTTTTGTAAGCCCATAATGCCAAGGGGATTTGTGTATGCCAATATCTATGATTTTCTTTGAAAATTTTCTTGAGAATAGCAATGAAGGTCTTGTTGGTAGCTTCAACTTGTCCATTTGCTTATGGATAGTAAGGAGTTGATAAATTGTGTTGAATGTTATATTTATTACAAAGTGCTCAAACATCATTGTTTTTGAAAGACTTGTCATTGTTAGAGATGATTTTTTAGGGAATACCAAAACGATAAATGCTATGATGAAGTATGAACTCCACAATTCGAGGTCCTGTCGTATTGGTTAAAGGAATTACCTCAACCCACTTTGTGAAGTTTTCAGTGGCTATGATTATGAATGTGTGTTTTCTTGATGAAGGAGGTAAGATTTTGCCAATCAATTCCAAACCCCATTGTGAAAAGGACCAAAGGTTTTGAATGGGTTGTAAATCTTGTGATGGTACATGAGTTAAATTAGCATGCTCTTGACATTGCTTACAATGTTTCACGTAAGTACAATAGTCGTGTTCCATGGTGGACCAATAGTAATCCATGCATAAAATATGCTTTGCAATGGCCATTCCACTAAAATGATCGTAATAAGTACCATCATGAGCATTTATGGCTCTTTGTGCCTCTACAAGCTTGAGACAATGAAGAAAAATTCCATCATAACCACGTCTATACATGTCCCCCAAGAGAGTGAAACGAGTTGCTTTTTGCTTAAAAGTGCATGTAGAAATTCATGACATATCTTATGGAAGTGTTTTAAACTTGAGGAAGGCTATAATTTGATTTTACCAAGGCTTATATGGCTTCGAATGGATAAAGCAAACATCCTTTTCATCCTTAGATTCAACATGGACAATTGTATATTTAGAGATCAGTGTGACAATGAGAGGTTGTACCTCTCCTACGAAGTTCTTTGGATTCAATGATCCTAGAGAGGCCATCACATATACAAATCTATTAGTCGATTGTGGCAAACTATCAATTTCATACTAGTCAAATTTGGCAAGCAATTTCATTGCTACTTCATGGTAAATTTTTAGGACTGGTTCCTTGCATTGGTATTCTCTATTTACTTAGCAAACGACAAGTTGGGAATCACCAAATATCTTGATATACTTTATGCCCATAGCTATGGCTCCTTGAAGACCTAATATTAAGGCTTCATACTCTACCTTGTTGTTTGTGCATTGGAAGTCTAACTTGAAATATAAGGGGATAGGCACCCCTAGGGTGTATGAAACATGACTCCAACACCTTAACCTTTTTTTAACTTAGAACCATCAAAGAATAGTGTGATATCAACATATTCCTACAGAGTGACATCTTCTTCTTGTTTAGTGAGCTCAATAATCAAGGGTTGATCACTAGGAAGTGGAGCTTTCACAAGCTAATTGACTATAATCTGACCTTTCATAGATTTTTGGATAATAAATTCAAGTCAAATTCAGTGAGAAGCATTATCCATTTTGCGGCGTGGACGTTATTGTAAGTGTGGGATATCATATAATGCAGAGGATTTTCGTGAGCTATGACATATGTGGTGTGACTAAGCATGTCATGTCTACGTTTCTTAGTGGAAAAAACCACTTCTAAGCACAAATGTAAGCATATCTAGTTTCATAGCTTACAAATGTTCGACTAATGTAATAGATAACTTGCTCTCGATTGTTTTCATTCTTTTGTGCAAGTATTGTCCCTAATGCAAAGTCCATTATTGAACATAAATATGAAAGGGGAACCCCAGATGAGGAGTTAATACTAGTGGAGAAGCCACGTATTTCTTGATGTCATCAAAAGCTAATTGACACTCATTTATCCATGAGAATATCACCCTCTTTTGTAGTAGGTGATTGAATGGCCTTAATTTATCAGAAAGTTGCATGGTAAAATGATAGATCAATTGAATATTTCCTTGTAAACTATGCAATTTCTTCCACTTTTTTGGATGAGGCATCTCCATTATGGCCTTGACCTTGTTTGGGTCCACCTCAATTCCTAGTTTGGAGATAATGAATCCTAATAGTTTTTCCAATGTGACACCAAAGACACACTTTTTGGGGTTCAACCTTACATTATGCTCTAGAATTAGATCAAATAATTTTTCCAGGACACCAATGTGCTCTTGTCGAGTTTTATATTTTTCCAAGAGATCATCCACATAATATTTGATAATATTATTCATGTAATTGTAGAAAATATATGTCATGGCATGTTGATAAGTAGCACCTACATTTTGGAGGCCAAAGAGCATCACCTTGTAACAAAAATTCCCCCAAGATGTAGTGAATGTTGTTTTGTGTTGGTCATTAGGATTAATTCGAATATGGTTGTCTCCTAAAAACCATCCATTAAAGAAAGCATTTCATGGCCAGTGTAGGTGTCGACAAGAATATCGATGTTTGGTAGAGGAAAGTCATCCTTAAGATACACTTTGTTAAGGTCTCAAAAATTAGTGTAAATTGGTATCACCCCGTTGGGCTTGCGAATGGATACCATGTTTGAAAGCCACTCAGGATAGTCAATGGGGATGATGAAACCCACATCTAAAATATTTTGAATTTATTATTTGACCATGAGGGCAATGGTAGGATGCATATTTCTCAGTTTTGATTTTATTAGCTTAGCATCAGCATGCAAGGTGAGATTGTGGGCAACCAAGTTAGGTTCAAGACCAAACATGTCTTTGTAGGACCATGCAAAAATGCCCTTCTTCTTCTTGAGGAGATAAATTAATTGCTCTTGTTCATAAGCAGATTAAATTTTACCAAGTTTGACAATTTGAGGATTGTCTATGTCTGAACTAAGATTCACATCGACAGTATATTCAATGGAAATATGAGAACCTTCCTCAAGTTGATGGTGTTTTGGGATAAAATGAATGTCATATATGATGTTATCAAGCTCTTCTGACTTAGTCTCTCCTATGTCTACTTGGAAAACCTTTGGATCTAAAGGTGAGGGTGAAGGCAAAGGTGGAGGTGATGGAGGAATGTAGTTGGATGAAGCCCTTAATAGTTCCTCAAAAAGGATAAATTTGGAAAAGGATGAAGGTGAGGAAATTTGGTCCATATCAATAAGGCTCATGTCAATTGGAATTGGCTTTGCCAAATCATATGGATTACGAAGTGGGGTGAATAAGTCAACAAGATTCATGTTAACTTAAAATGGGAAAATGGATGGCTATGGGAAGGATGGGTAGATCATGTTTGCTAGAACCAATGTCTGAACTCTAAAAACCTAAAAAATAGAAAAAAACATAAATAAATGCAATAGGAATAAAGTCATACACATGCAGATCAATGATTTTTTTGTTTGTTTGTTTTTTAATTTTTGTGTGTTTTTTAATTTTTTTTAATTTTTGAATTATGTACATATGTTACAAAATGGTCGCTGAGGTGGATCAATGAAGTGGAGGTGGTGGTTCACTGTTTGGTTCAACTTGCTCTGATGGAAGAAGCAAAAAAAAAATGAACTCATGGATGGGGAACATTATAAGTTAAAAATCATCCTATTCAATGTGCGAAATGATAGGCGTTGATTCCTTTTTAGATTCATCATAAGCAATTGATAAATCATATTCTTCATAGATTTAATCTTCATATTCATTAGTGTGATGGATAAATTTTTCTGAATTCAAATGTAAGCTTTGAAAAGCTTGTTTAAAAGAAGAAGTGGATGAAATTGGATGATAGCCTAAACCTGAATAGTCATGCGCTTCTCGATATGAAACATCGATAATATCATGCATTCCCTATTCATACCATCCTAGGCCATGTCTTTTCCAATTAACTATATAAAAATATCGAGATGGAAAACCCAACATATGTTGTATATTGGTAGGTGTTGGTTGCTTGGGTTCATATAGGGAAGCTAGATTGGATGAATAATCAATCCCCCCATACAAAAAATTAATGCTATTAGGCGTTGAATCCATACCACTCCTATATACATGGGTGACCATAATATTTAGCAGTTTGGATGGTAAGCGATGTAATAGTGATGTCTTAGACCACGTATTCACCAATACCAAGATTAGTGAGGTGGACCACAACTTGGGATTATGTGGAGGTAGATGGAGTGGATGTGGATGTGGAAATATCATGGTTGGTTGGTTGCTCTAACAATGGGAGAGGTATGGATTGGGATGGTATCTCACAATCCATCAATGTGACTTGTGAGATGTTGGCTGATGTGGATGGAGATAGATTTGTATGAGAAGGTTGATGAGTGGGTGATGATATGGAAGGAATAATGGTGGAGGATGTTGATGTTGATGATGTGGCTAATGTGGATTGAATTTGACCACATTTACATGTAGTTAATGATGATGAATATGGAGGCATGGAGGTGGAGGCTTGATGTGAAGTGGTTATGGTGAGCTCTTCAGGAATAGGAGCTTTTTATGAAGAGGTGGATGGTGTATTTGATGAGGTGGATGATGAATTCAAGAACATATGAATGGAAGGAAGCATGTATTAATAGGTATTTTAAATAAAATTGCAATACTTAAACGATTCAACATCCATCAGTATGCAATGAAATTTTCCCTCATATACGTATTTCAAGCATTTATGAAGTATGGAAGGGACACATATCATTTAACTCATTCAAGGTCATCCAATGAGTACATTATACATCATGGAACCTTCCAATATGTGAAACATTATGTGTTTATTTTACCCCCCCTTCGATGGGTAAACTAATAGTGCCAACTATGGAGTAGAGAGCATCGTTGGGATGATGGTAAATTGAGGTGTTGGAGAGTGGATGTGGTGATGATGTTGATAGAGGAGCCAACATAAATTAAAACTCATTTAAATGGCTTCTTGTTAATTTGAGCCATGATGTGCAATGGAGGATCCACTGATTCTGACGATATTGTTTGATCTCAAAATTGTAGAATATAATGAAATGTTCTATACATGTTCGAATACTCCCCATAAAATTTCTAAAGGAATTAGCATCTTGAGATTGAATTTCAATGGATTTTAAATTATCCATTAATGCCTCGTGATGTGGGGGGATTGTTGTATGAGCTCATAAATAGATATTTTAGCTAAAGCTATTTTAAGTCTAGTAGTTAACTGGCTACTTAGAGAGATGACTGGTCTTTGAAGATGATTTGGAATATGAGTTGGTGGAGATGAATAGCTTGGAATATGAATTAGTGGAGAAGGATTAGAAAATAATTGAATGGGTGATGATGATGTGGCAGGTTGAGAAGATACACTTACCTAAGGTGCTATAGGGGGTTGAACAATTTACTATTGTGCACTTTGTTGGTTCGTGCATTGTTGACCTCGGGTAACTACATGGATATCACCCATAAAACCTTGTACTGTTGTATGTGGTTAACTTGATTTAGAGGAGTCTTGGTGTTAGATCCTCCTGTTATTGGTTTCACCTCCTCATGATGAGGAAGTTATGTTTGATAGATTCTAATGTTTTATTTTTGTTGAGATAAGGGACTATCAAGCTTGATGGCCCCTAAGTCAATGAGATCTTGCACTATGTCTTTGAAATTATAGCAATTGTTTATATCATGCCCATTATGCCTATGATAAGGGAAAATAAAATAGTCCCTATAGTTTTGCTACACTTGGTAGGGTCATATGGTTTTATCTCAAGCAAGGCAAGTTGGTTTGTGTCATACAACCTGCAGAAGATAGAAGCATATGATTCGGTTAATGGGGTGTACTGGAAGTTTTATCAAGCAAATTATCGATGTGGATGGTTTTCCACAATTTGTGCTATGTTATGAAGTGGTTGTATTTGGGGAACCACTTGATATGATCTTTATTGTAGTTTTTGTTGCACATATTGTTGTTTTTGAGCCATTACCAGATGGCTCATGACCACTTGATTGAATTGATTGGCTTGATTTGGCAGATTGGCCTAATTTGATTTGTATTGGCTAGAATAATTACCTTTGTATTGGCCCTTATTATATCATTATTTCTTTTTGGGCTTAAGCACACCTTCTTGGATTTTTATTTTCTCAATGATGGTATCCTGGGCAAGAGCTTCCTCAAATAATATGTACTGTTGTAATTGTAATAGCCAAGAAATGAGTTTTATGCAACTCTTGGTAAACAGTCTAGTAAGCTCTTCCATTGGGAGGGAGAATGGTAGTTTTATTATAACAACCCTCTAATGGTTCCCAAAATCATATATTGACTCATCATCAAATTGTTTTAAACCATATAAGTCAAACAATGATACTTAATTTCTAATATTAAGGGAAAAAAAATCAAGAAATTGATCAACCAATTTATCAAAAGTATGAATACTATGATAAGGTAAATGGTTGTACCACTCTATGACATATCCCCCCAATGTCTAAGGAAAGGTTTGGAGCATTAGAGAATCATTACTTTGTATTCTGAAACATGAATGGATGAACATTCTCACATTTTCTCTAGGGTCCTTAGTCCCTTTAAATTTGTAAAATTTTGGCACTATAAATTTTGTTGGATATGACAATGATGGTACTAAAAAATGAATTGGTTGATTAATAAACTATCTAAGAGTTAACTTTTGGTTCATCATACCAAGATTTTGTTGCATCAAGTTGTCAATCTGCTATTGCATGGATTGAATCCTAGGATCTTCCCTAGGTATATGAAATCCCTGAATTACTTGATGATTTTGTGAAGTAGAAGTGGTGAGATGTTGGGGTGTAATGAGATGATGATGATTTGGTAGAGTGGATTAAAATTGATGATGATGAGGTTGGTGAAGAAATGATTGTGAATGAAGGAAATAAGATGATGTGTGAGGGCTATGAATGTGATGGCTTGTGGGAATGGCATGGGTGTGAGTTAATGGAGGTGTGGGGATGGAAACCATAGAATATTGTGGTACCCATGATGAATTTGGAGTGAAGAATGTGGCTTGGGTGCAAGCAGGATAAGGCTTAAAATCTAACCTTTGTGGTTGTTGTTGGAAAAAAGATTGGGCACCTTGTTGAGCCATAAGCAATGTATTGTGATGTTACCATGCTTTTTGTATGACAATATCCAAGGAATATGGTGTGTATATGGATGGAATGGATGAGGTAGGTGGAGGATAGGTTGCAATGAGGATTGCAACTGGATATGTGACACTGGATGGGGTGGATGTTGGTATTTTTGAAGCAATATTGATATGTATTTCATACAAAGTATTGCCATAGGTGGTGGCGTATGAAGATGGTGTGGAGGTAATTTGAGCACCTGACTGTTTTGGAATAGACCAATGATGTGAAGGTGCAAATGATACCTCAAAAAGAGGGTTGGTATACACCTAGGTAAGGCTGGAAGGCTGTGAAGAAGCAAGTTCCTACTAAAAAGAAGGATCATGCCTAGGTGGACTGTGGATTTTTTCTAGAACATAGTTAGCGGATCTTTGAAAAGCTTCCACTTTATCCATGTATATATAGGTGATGTTATGTTTGGTTGGGGAATATGGTTCTATTTTTGGAATGGATGTGTGGATAGCTCTGTGCAAAATATCAACATGTGAATTCTGCATAGTGTGTGATTGATCCATAGACAAATCTGACAACTTGTTTGTATCACACTAATGGGGTTAACCATAGAATTGGTAGGGAAGGATGTTGAACACTCCAAGGATGAAGTGACTTGGTTGATGAAAGTTTGATTTGAAATTTTTGTTTGATTTCTTGTTAAAACCATAAGCTAATGAATCAAATGTGTGTACTATATGCATAAAATGCAAGAAATAAAATGTAAATGAAAACTTCACAAAATCAAGTAAAACTCAATCATATGTTTTTGCAAAAAAATTTCTTACCTCTCTTTTTTTATCTTGTTTTATTTTATTTATTTTTTTTGTGTGGTTTGTGTGTTATAAATGTTCTAATCTAAATTATGCAGGGTGAAATCTATGGTTGGCTGGAAAAATGAGATTCTTCCTGGTGATGAAATCCAAAAATTTTGCTCATGGGTATCTACAGTTACTAAGGGTAGAGTTTTATGGATGGATATGAATCCCACTTTCACCAAATCTCAAACAATGGCTAGTGATGAAATCCAACTCACTGATGTTTATTTTGAAACATGCTTTATGTGTGATTTATTTTAAAATTTTAAGTTTTCTACTGTGTACATACAATGTTAAAAATAACCTATTTTATAGGTCTAAATCAGAAGCCAAAAATAAAATATGAAGTTCCTCAAAAGAACTTAGGGTACACTACTTAAGACCCATTATGAATCACCAAGTGATTCCAACAATGGAGGGTTCACCTAGTCTTCCACCTTGAATCACCAAATGCGGGAGTATACTTGAGTATTATGATTTTGTTCCTATTTAGAAAAATAAAAAGAAAGTAAATTCTTAACCCTATTATGCAACTATTTTATGCTTTCTGAAATTTACATGACAACAACATACAAACATAGTAAATGAACATAACAAAAAGCAACAAAAATTTAAATCTAAAAATATGAACTATGGTGAAAATGAATGCAATTCTATTCTAAAATAAAATGTATATGATGAATCTAAATGTGTAAAATTAAAATAAATTAATGATGTTATTTTTAACAATTTAACTATAAAAATCAAGAAAAATAAAACAAAAATGGGTTAGGGTTTGAGGCAGGCTTACCAAGAAGCCTACGTATCTCTTTACCACTCTGTGAAATGCACCCTAGGGCTATTGGAACACTATGGGGTGTTCCTTGAACACTGTAGGGAATCCCTCAAGCACTAAAAGGCATCTACACAACCTCTGATCAACTTCTACAACTTTCCAGAAACCTTAGCTTTTCACAAAAATTGTACGATCGAATTTTTGGAACCTGCAAGATGGAAAACAAAAATAGAAAGTTAGTGGCAAGATAAATTAGCATGAAGAACCTTTTGGATGTCCCATCGTGATCGCCATTTTGTAAAACAAAATAAAAAAACACCAAAACAAATAGATAGAACTAATACACAAAATGTTGCACAAAGAATAAAGATAATATTTTATTGATAAAAATGGAGCCTTGATCTCCAATGTTTACAACATCATTTGTGGTATTGATACAATTATTACAATATCTAGGGTTTAAAAACCCTAGTTACAAAGAATAGGGTTTCTAAATCCCTAATGCAATGAATGGGTGGTGTCTTCACGCTTGTATTTGATCCAAACGAGGTTGTGGGTGGGATTGTGT
Organism: Wollemia nobilis; assembly: GCA_028583015.1. Lineage (NCBI taxonomy): Eukaryota > Viridiplantae > Streptophyta > Pinopsida > Araucariales > Araucariaceae > Wollemia > Wollemia nobilis. Next base: position 93,784 of record JAQPPZ010004369.1, on the reverse strand, counting down.
ATCCTAGATCGAGCTACCCTAGCTTCACCAGCTTCTAACAATGTAATATTTATACCTACAAATAATAATCAACAACACAAATCAGTAACACCTACAAGGGCTCCACTGCATGAGACCCTCAGAAGAATAATAATTACTAAACCCTAGATGCTATGATAAAACTATAAATATATCATAATAATATAAAAATGAATGCATAGAATATCATTACCTTGTCAAAAATGCTAACTGCATGTTTTTACTTATGTTGATGATGTTAGTGATGGTCGCATAGATGCCCTAGCGACGCCCATAGGTTGTAGGACTACAGATTTTATTCAAGAAATACCTGTGAGTATTCATGGAGGACAAGGAATAACTAGAGGTATTTTGGTGGCTCTAGAGGGCGTTTGGATGGCTTTGGAGGGTGTTCAAGGATTGAGGGAAAATATCACAAAACCATATCTGGTTCATGCAGGATGGGAAATGGCTACATCATCAAATATGGTTGATTCCACTTGAATGCTTGAATTTTTGGGCTTGTGTGCTTGATGCTTTATGATTGCTTGAGAGCTTGTAGAATTGATTGCTTGGAGAGAGACTTGCTTGGATCCTTGCAAGAGTGCTTGGAGAGAGCTTGCAAAGAACAAGAGCTTGAATACTTGCAAAGATGATCTTCACAAGATTATGGTAAGATTTTAGGGTAACCTTACCATGCAAAATAAAAAATGCTTGAATATTTTGATAGAATTTTATTACTCTAAAACTCTTGATGAAGTTGTCACCCTAGGTGCTAGTTTTATAGGCAACCATGGTTCCTTGGGAGAAGAATTTCATTGAAGATGACAAGATTGCACAAGGTAAGAATTTGAAAAGATATTAAAAAAATATTAGTAGAAGAAGATGATAATGGCAATTCTTGGACTTGGGATTTTTTGCAAGAGTTGTGGATAATATTTTGGAAATTTGATTCATTTATGGCAGGCATCTTGAGAGAGGCAAGAAGTCAAATTTCTTGATTTTGGCACATGACATCCAAAATTCATAAAAATAATGGAACTTTTACCTCATGACTATTGGAGATTAAAATGGGCAAAAAAAGAATAGTTTGCAAAAGCACCACCAGATCACAATAACACTGATGATGCTATCACTTTTGGAGCAATTAGGCATAAGGAATATTGATTTAGTTTGGATGTTTGAAGGGGTGATTTATGAAGGGATTGGAAATATTGAATATTAGCTATGCACTCCAAATTGGGTGTCTACATACACATAGACTAATTATATTTTGCTTATAAATAGGTTGGACAAACAATGATATATTTTATTTTACTCAACTAGTATAGAAAAACACACTCTATAATATCTATGAGTAATGGAGAGAATTTTAGAGTGTGATGTGATGTGAGAACATTTCCATCTATTTATTTTAATGGTTTAAAACTTTTTAAATAGATGTGTATATCAATGTTGTATTAATTTCTTTATCTATTGTATAATTTTAAAATTTAAATTTACATAACATCAAACTTTTATTAAATAAGTTATTTTGAATAGCTTGCTTTGTTCAAATGTTATGTTTTCTAATATATATATTTTTTAATTAATTAACTAGGTTATTTATAAGACTAAAACATTTTTTACGTTTACACTAGAAATTTTGCATTTAAGTGTTTCATTTTAAAACTATAATAAAAATAAAACCTACTATATGTTATTCCATAAACAAGGGCAAATCCTAGTTCTTTGTCATCACAAGTTACAACTATGATAAATCTAAGAACATTACATTACATTTTGGATCTTCCTCTAGTATGACTACTCTTAAATTATAAAATTATCAAAATTTATCATGAAGTACTCTCTAACACAAAGTACTCTCCAAATTACGTGTTCCAATACATACTAATGTGAACTTCATTATAGATACATGTGATATAGACCTACTTAGTTAAGATCTAATTAAGAAAAATATAAAAATCCTTGTAAGCTATTTCAATATTATTTAGAAAGAATAGAAAGCTATTAACAATTTACAAACCAAATTTCAGCATTACATCTCAAATTTAGTGATATTGGCAACAACATATAGTCAAAATAAATGGGATATAAATATTAATAAGCATGTTAAACACATGAGAAGAAAATGACAAAGTAAACTAGAAATAAAAATATTTTTGATATTGAATGCTCTTAAATCACAATTTAAACAAAAATATAATGATATTGGTATCTTATTAAATAGAGGTGGAGCTCAAAATCATGGCAATGAATTCATATGGTTATTAATGGCATTTTTTCCACTAAAATAATATTACACTCTAAATTATATAAACTAATAATAATAATAATATATGGCATAAGTAGTAAAATCTAATTCTTAATAGAGTACATTCAAAAGGATAGGAGATAAAACTATTTGCATCAACTATTAGTAATGTCTCTACAACTTTTCACATTACTTTATGTACAAGATTCAATAAATTACAAGAAGACATCCACAATGCTAGAGAAGATATTAGTGGAAAGTCAAAACTTGAAGTTCTCAACATGGTGTTCAACAATGTTTTTGAGACATGAAATAGTTGTTATTGTATTTGAAATACCTCAAGTATATTTCCCTAACATGATATGTTCAAATACCTACTTCATAACTAGGCTTGGTGGAAATGATGTAAGAATAATTATCTTACCATTCAGGCTCATGCAAATGAAGTGGCTAAATGTGATATTGAAAAGAAGCCAAATAAAGTAGGGAAAAAATAAAAAAAAGCCTTTCAACAAGCTACTTTGTAGTTTTCACAAGAAGGGACACAATGTGGAGTTTTTTTTATTGCAAATTAAGAAGCTTGAAGATGGATATAAAAAGAGGTGTCAATGTTGTTGTCTTATTTACATAAAGAGAGGATGACTATGATGATGAGACCTCGTAAGCATATGTAGTTTTTCACTTAGCATATTATACATTCACTTCTTTTAAAGAGTTAATTGTAGACTCAAGGCCAACCCAACACATAAATAAGCATCGACATATCCTACATAACTATAATGGATAGCATTATGGGGAGCATGTGGTAATTTGTGATGAATCTTCTTTATAGGTACCCATATATAGTGATATGATAGTTGGTTCCTCCTTGTTTGGTGAAGTTCTTCATGTTCTAGGTATGGACCCTAATCTTCTTTCTATTTATTGCATCACTCATACAAATGAAAAGTGTAGCCATGGAATTTTGACCCACTTCAAAATTCCTAGCCTTCCTAGATGACATGTTTTCTCTTCTCAACAACATACCTTCCCCTTCAGCTGTCTGTGTCAATTTTCATGCTCATTTAAGAATTTTTCTTTTTTTCCAGGAAATTTGAATGATCGAATCAAATTAAAAACCATCCAAAATTATGCAAATCAAATGTGTGCCTAATTTGGTGCATCATTTGGATTTTACCTCCAATATGGGAAAACCTATATTTTCAACGAATTCAAAACCATTCAAATTCACCCAGATTGAGAAATTTTCCAATTTCCCTAACCAAAATCGATCTATATTTGTCCTTATCTCTTATTTCTTGACCTACCTCGATTGTTATATGTTGTAGGCCACCCTCAGAAGAACCTAATGATGATTTTGTAGGATAATCTAAGTGGAGAAGAGTCTTTTTTATTTTGCTATAGGTTTCCTGAAGATATCTTGCCATCCTATCATCATTCCAGAGTCTAATCGATATGACAATGTGTATCATCGATTCATATATTGTTGATCCTTAGCATGTATTTATCATTTTGTAGCTTTTAAATGAACTAAGAAGCCTCTGAACCCGTTGATGAATTCTGAAATTATTGTGCAATATTTTCTAAATTTAACTATTGCAGATTTCAATGCATTCTGAGCGGTCTGAATTCACTAAGAGCATCCAAATTTGTATAAACATATGCTAGGGGTAAAAATTTATCTTCAGATCACCTATATTGGTTTAATATTTACACTTTAGCATTTTTAAGACTCATTACTTATCACATTTTATGTTGTGTATTGTTCTCTTATTACATACATGTGTTTTTTATATTAAATCTAGAAATCAACTATTTTCTCATGGTTTTCTGAAATAATCGAGGGGATGTTACTGCCATGTCATTGAGGATATGATTTTTCAGTGGCTTAGGTAGATCACAATTTCTAGTGTGTTGTTGTGAAATTGTAGGTTTTGAACAGATTCAAATAGTTGTAAGGTATTTTTGAATTCATTTTTGGAGATCCAAATTTCCTATGTATTTCTGAATTTGCTTTGACAAACCCAAAACTAATTGAAAATCAACCATCAGATTCAGATTAGGGTCTAATTCCTGACTCACTTCAATTTTGCATATTCCCACTTCACAATTTATTGTTTTAAACATTTCTCTTAAAATAAAATACAACAAAAAGAAAAATATCAAAAAAATATATGATAGCATAGAATTTATCCTTTATTTTCAGTAATTACAAAAATAACTACATCATAGTTAATTAATAACCTTTCTAGTTAAAATTGTATACTATTGTTTGCATGAAAATTTGAAGTGCATATAGTTAGGTATAGTTGCATTTGGCTAAACCCTAGGTGTGTGTAAATCAAAGAATCCATCAAACACTCACCCTACCTAGGCATGGAAACTACCATTAAAGTGTTTCCTAGTGAACCCCACCTAATTCATCGACAAACACCAAGGAGAGCACAACTCAAGTGCTTCTTGTTCGAGGTGTAGACACATCATTTTTCCTTCCCCTTTCAGGTACGGATCTATTATCTTGAAGGAAAGGGGTGTGAAAATTTTGGGTCTACATTCTTTGGTGAAACCGATGTGAAAACACCATCATTTTGAAATTATTGCCTTTTCTTTGGTTTTCAAAAAAACTAAAAAAAATCATTTAAACTTGTGTGTTTTAGATTAAGCCATATAAAACAGATAATTTTTCAATTGAACCAAATCATAATCTTTTATTTTTTACATCATTGTCCTAAAAAGAACCACATACGATGTGCTCTTCCATAACTTTGACTGGTATGGATATAACGGGATGATGAAGGCTTACAAACCTTCAAAAAGGAATAATCCTTTCACCTGTACCTAGAAAAATTGAAACTTTAATCAATATTTTAAAATTTGGTCGATCCAAAAATCGTCATAGCCATGGAAAATAGCACTCATATCTTTGAGGTGTATCATTGCCCATGGTGAACTGGATGAGGACTGGTAGAACTTGGGCTTCATCATGACTTGGACTTCATCACCAAGCATCTGTTCGCAGGAATCTAGGTGAAATCCTAATTGAAAAATGAGACAACTTGGCCATCAAATTTCAAAATGGTTCAAAAAAAACTTTTAGTTAGAAGAAAATCTTGCTTTGTTTTAAAAATTTCTCATTTTATTTTACCTTTTACTTTTCTTTTTCAAAAATATAAAAAAAAACAAACAAAAAAAAAATTGTTTTTAAATGGTGGACAACAGTGTTAGAGATTCTGCACTTATAAAACTAAGGAAGGAACTTAGAAAAAGAAGTAGACATCCTCTTTAGGAGCAAAAAGGAACATTGGGGAGATTTGTGAAAAAAATTTGATCTCGTCAAGACTAGGTCTGAAGAATTAAAAGAAATTAAGAGGATTGATATTACAAAAGCCTTAGGTGCAAATTATTACTCCCACTAATTTGAAATTAAAAGGATATGTGAGTGTTGGTTAGCCAATAAGAGGGTTGGTGTCCATTCCATAGTTTATCCTTGGGAAAGATACTTTGAAGAGTTATTAATTGTTCACAGATTCCTAGCACACCTAGAAGATAAGGAAGTAACCTTCGAGCAAAAAGGACGATATCATAAAGCACCTAGAGCAGTCCTCTTCAAAGACTTTTACCATGAACTTCAACTCCAACCTCCTACTTTCAAAACTAATAATCTGACTCTTTTTCATTTCATTATCCTTTTGAAAAAGGATTTTTCATTTAAAGACGATAATTTTATGCACCTAGAATATTTAGAGCCTATCAACGACATCCATAAACTCTTTCAAGAAGAGTAAAATCACCTAGCTTCATCATTTAAGGTTTTGCAAATATTTAGTAAGAAAGCTTTTAATTCAATTTAATCCAATATATATATATATATATATATATATATATATATATATATATATATATATATATATATATATATATATATAAAACTTAGGAGTAGCATAGAAAAAAAGGAAATATGCCTAAAACCTTAAGGAATGGTAAACAGGTGGCAATCGGCTCCGAAGATGAGTCGGATACTGAAAACCCTAATACCGAAATAGAGATAGAAAAAATTCAAGAGGGAAAAAGTAGCACAAATAGAGAAAAATGATGAATATGAAACAGTCGACCCTTTTGAGCCTAAAATGGGACCTAAAGGAGATATTCATTTTGAATCAGTGCAACATTTTTACAAATTTCTATCTCATAATCAACCTACTCTTGCTAATGTCTGTGAAATAGAAGATCAACTTTCAAAGGGCAATTTTTCAATGGAAGTAGCCTTTAAACTTCACCCACAACCAGAGACATATGTGGGAGACACTTCATATAATCATCTCCCATTATGATATACCACTCATAATGATCATTTCTTAGGCACCACCCAAATTACACCTTTTCAAAATATTCAATCTCAAGCATCTGTGGCATCACAACATAAACCTGTTTTTGCTGCCACTACAACTACTTCCACTCAAAAGAAACCTTCTTCCTCCATAAACAATACTTTTATTTCTCTATATTTTAATAATCGATTTTCTCAAGCTTATACATCTCAAAAAAATAAAAATGTAAAAATCTTGAATTCTTCTCAACCAACTTCTCAACAAAATATAGCTCCTTTTAAGCTCACTAATCCACCTATTTTAAACCCTATGCATAATAGTATTATCATTCCAACTTCTTGCATGGTAGCACAAGCTATGTATTACCCATATTATGCAAATATAGTGGCACAAAATAGGCACAATGGACAACCACATCATCTTGAAGCTATAGTCAAACAATTAGATTCATGATTAGACCAAATAGACCCTTATCGTCCTACATATAGTTACAAGGAAATGTGCAACCAACCTTTGGATCCTTTTTTTTCCACTAGACCATATCCTAAATGTTTTCCCATTCCAATCTTACCGATCTATAAGGGGTCAAAGATTTGATTGAGCATATTCATATGTTTAGAATAGCTTGTCACAAAATTTCATATGATGACATGTTGTTGTTAAAAACATTTCCAAAAAGCTTAGGAGGTATGTCTTTGGAATGGCATTATCAATTACCAACCCATTCCTTAAAAAACTTTGAAGAAATTGCAGAATTATTTGTGCATCAATTTAGTGCCTACATAGAGAGGCCTGTCACAATTAATGATTTGTACAATTTAAAACAAGGGAAAGAAGAAAGTTTCATAGAATTTCTAGCTCAATTGAGAAAACTTTTGGGAAAATTACATTTTTCTCTACCTCCAAAATAAATGCTAGAAATGTTTATTGGAAACTTACAAGAACAATTGTCCTATGAATTAGCCACTGCCACTATAACCTCTTTTGATCAAGCTATCAATTTAGTGAGAAGAGTAGAAGAATATCTTATCAGAAGAGGATAGATTAAAAATAAGGATGAGGATAAATCATCTAAGAACCAATATAAGAACAAGCATGTGGTAGGTGATCGGGTCATAGATAATAGACCTCCTCCAAATGTTAATACCATAGAAACCACAAAGAAGCTTGTATTAAAAGAACCTCAAAAACCTCCACAATGGAATTTCACAAATTTGAATCAACCTTTGACAATGGTCTTACCAAAACTAGTAGAAAGAGGTTTGATAAAATTACCAAAAATATGACAACCAAACACCTCCCAACCTTGGTATAGACCAAAAAAACATTGTGATTTTCATAAAGTTGATCGAAATCCCACCAACACTTGTAGGAGACTAAAACATCTGGTGCAATTTTTGATTGAAAATAGAAATTTGGAAGTAGAAATTCCTCCACCAAATGCTAATCCTCCAACAAACCCACAAAAGTAACAGGTACAAAATGTTAATCAAAATCTAGATAATTTCTAAAATCCATTATCAAATCATGGTAAGGAAGCTATGAATCAGCTATATTATAAGAATGTGCCTCATACAACATGTTATGTGGGAATGTTTAGCAATCACATACCATCACCACTTTCCCAAATTGTATTTGTGCCTACTCAATCCATAGTTACAATTGAGAAGTTTCACAAAAAAAAAGTTACAATTCTCATCATTTGAACATACAGAAAATGAATTAGAATCTAAGGTAGACATTAGTTCTCATCATTCTAATAGCCTAGAAGATGACTCTGGACCAATTCTACCCATTACAAATTTGTTAGTCCCGGAGGAACCATTTCCCAGAATGTTAACAACTCGTCCCTCTTCACAAAAATTACTCTCTATAGAACAAACATCAACTACTAGGCTTCACCCCATTCAATTTAACTCATCCAATACATTTACTATTCCTCAATCACCGCATCAATCAAACAACATTGTAGGTACAATTGGAGCCATCACTAGGAAACAAGCTCAAACACAAGCTTCACAATATTAATTACCTATAGCTCAACCAAATGATATGGATCAACCACCTTTTATTTTGAAACCACCGCATAAAGGGAATAATTTAGTTTGACCTCAACATAAGACTCCTTTTGATATCATTGAACAACTAGGAAATACAATAGCTAAAATTTATCTTCTTGATCTTCTTAGGACTTCATTTGTTCATAGGAAAAAATTAATGAATACCCTACTTCAAATGATGGTTCCTTAGGATATAGAGTCGATTGTCATAGTTAATGATGTAGCCTCTCATGGAGTTGACTACATTGATTTTCATGAGAAAGAAATTCCTCCTCAGAGTATGCATAGGTATAATCCCCTATATATAACGACATTATCCTAAGATATGTGTGTTAAGAGGGTGTTTATTGAAAATGGCTCATCTTTAAACATTTGCACTTATAATTTTTTCAAAAGGTTTGGATTCAAAAAAGAGGACTTAAGAAGAACTGAAATGATTATTAAATCCTTTAACAATGAGATCCAAGAAGCTTGTGGTGTGTTATCCATTCCACTACAAGTTGGTCCTATAATTCTGGATACGTCCATTTTTGTTATATCTTATTCAACATAATACAACATTCTTTTAGGATGTCCTTCGATCAATTCAATGAGGGCAGTCCCCTATACTTTGCATCAATGTATAAAATTTGAATTTAAAAATAAATTAGTTATCATTCATGGAGACCCTAGATATTTTGAAATGTGTACAATGACAAAACTTGTTAATCTTCCATTTTGTCCAACCTTATCATCTTTGGCACCTAATTTCCTTAAGTTTTCTCCACCAATGCTTGAACCACCACCTTATCCTGATATATCCATACCTTCTAGTGTTAATGACCCTTCCACGTCATACCCTCTTACAGATCAGGCCTTACCAGATTTATCCATCATATTAGCACCAATAGAGTATGCTAATTTTATTGTACAAGACTCCATTGTCTTGTCTCAATTATCGCCATCCCTGCATACAACAGGTTTACCTCGTAAAAAGGGGATCATATATCATGTTGAGAATTGTACCTTTATTTCTGTAGGATGTTCCCCATATAAAACCAACATTAAGCAAATGAGCTTTACGTTTGATGAAAATAATTTTGCTCAATGTTATTTCTCCAACAGATATGTAAAATCTAAACAAATTATGTGTGATATGGGATATAAAGGTAAAGGTTTATATTGTTTCAAAAATGGTATACGTGAACCTTTTGAGGTTGAGAAATGACCTACTCGATATGGTATAGGCTATATTCCTACAAAATTGTATCCTTTACCCTTCGATTAATATGATCACCTAATCACATATGGTGAATTTTTAGAAAATCAAAAACATTTAACAAACATTAAAAGGAGAAATAAAACTCATTTTTTTTCTTGTAATATGTTTTCGGTGATCCGTCCATAAATAATAGCCACTCCATATGAGTGTGTAGAATGTGATATCTTCTGTGATATCCCTAATGAATAAATCAAGTGGAATAATTTATTCTTTGATGGGTCCATCCCATGCATAGCACATATTCAAAAAACAACCACACAAGAAGAGTTAGCCAAATTATCCCTAGAAGAACTTCAAGAAATGGATATTCCACCTGCTCCTCACAACTTCAAAAGGGATTTGAGCATTATGGTAGAAGACATTTTGAAAATTAATATTGGAATAGAAATAAATCCTCAAATGGTTAAAATCAAATCTACCTTGAGCATAGAAGAATAAATTAAATATAAAAAACTTCGTACATAATACCCTAACATATTTGCATGGACATGTGCAAATATGCCCATTTTGGATCCTTCTGTAGTCATGCACCACTTGCTAGTTCGTCCTGATGCTAAACTTGTAGAACAGAAACTTAGAAACATGCATCCTAAAGTAGCCTTGTTGGTTAAAGAGAAATTACAAAAAAATTTAGACGTTGATTTCATTCAAGCTATTGACTATTCATATGGGATATTTAACGTTGTTCTAGTATCCAAAAAAGAAGCTACCAAAATCAAATTTTATACTGGTTTTAGGGAAATCAATGCTACATGTTCCAAAGATGACTTTCTCCTTCCTAATATGGATCAAATTATTGACTTCACGAAAGGAAGTGGGATGTTATCCCTTATGGATGGATTTTTAGGATATAACCAAATTTGTATAGCACCAGAGGATCAACCCAGAACTACCTTCATTTCACCATGGAGGACTTTCAATTGGAAATTAATGTCCTTTGGTTTAAAGAATGCAGGGGTAACTTATCAACAAGCTATGAAATGTGTGCTTCATAACATGATGTATGATATTTTGCATGATTATGTCGATGACATCATACCTCGGTCTATTAAGGAGGAAGATCATTTTCTTGACTTGTGATGAGTCTTTAATAGACTTTGTGAGTATAAAGTCCATTTAAACCCGAAAAAAACTATTTTTGGAGTAAAATATGGTAAATTTTTAGAATATATTGTATATATGCGAGGCATAGAGATAGATCCTATTAAAATCAAGGCTATTATCGATATGCCACCACCAAAAAATTTAACTAAACTCAGAAGTCTATAAGGAAAGCTTCAATTTATCCATCGTTTCATTGACAAATTGGCAGATAAATTTCAACCCTTTCTTAAGCTACCTAATAAATATACTCTTTTTAAATGGGATGATAAATTTCAATAAGCCTTTGAAGCTCTTAAGACATATCTACTCACACCACCAGTGCTTTTCCCTCCTAGACTAGAACATCCTTTTATTTTTTACATTTTTGCCTCAAAGCTTGCGCTAGGAGAAATGCTAGCACAAAATGATAAGGATAAGAAAGAACGAGCCATCTATTACATTAGCAAAACTTTAGTAAGCTATGAAACTTGGTATACCCTTATATAAAAGTTTTTTTTTGGTTGTTGTTTTTTCTATGCAAAAGTTGCACCATTATATGCTTAGTTAGAAAACATTTATCATAGCAAAATTTGATCCATTACAATATTTTATGAGTAGACCCTATTTATTAAGATGAGCACTAAAATAGGTTCTCACTCTAAGTGAGTTTTGCCTAACCTTTATTGGTCATAAATCCATTAAAGGGTAAGTCATAGCAGATCAACTTGTTGTTGCCCCTCTTGAATCTACTCATCCTTTGATAATAGAATTTCTATATGAATGCCTTAATTTATAAGATGATCAATTAGAATCTTGGTCACAATTTTTTCATGGAGCTTGTTGCATCAGTGGCACAGGTGTAGGCATTATATTGGTTGCTCCACAAAAAAAACTTATTCCATTATCTTTCAAACTCCAATTTACCTGTACAAATAACACAACAGAATATGAAGCCTTGATTATTGGATTACGAGTAGCTCTAGCCTTGAGTATTAAAATATTATCAACTTTTGGGGACTTGCAACTTGTGGTAAACCAAGTTAATAATTTTTACCAAACCTAAGATGAAAAACTCCATCCTTATAAAGAATATTTTTTAAAACTTATGTCTTTATTTGAGAAATTTACCATCGAAGTCATCCCTCATACTAGTAATCGTTCTGCAGATGCTATGGCCGCAACTACTTCTCTCATTCCCTTAGATTTGGATGATGATTATGCTACTATAATTATTTGTCAACTTCAGGAACCCTCTTTGCTAGAATCTTCCCTAGTATATTTGGATGTATTCGTAATTGAGGAAACCTCCTTAGAACCATGGTACAAGGATATATTTAACTTCCTTGAAAATGGGTCATTCCTATATGATCTAGAAAGAAATTAACATAGAATTTTGTGTAAACAAGATGTTCGTTTCGTAATCAAAAGAAGTACCTTGTATAAAATATCTTTTGATGGTATCCATTTAAGATGTCTTAACCTTGACAAATCTAAAAGGGAACTAAGTGAAGTGCATGATGGATCTTGCAGGGGTCATTTTTGTGGTAGTGCCATAGCCAAAAAACTCTTACGAATGGGATATTTTTGGCCCTCCATAGAAAATGATGCTAATGATTATGTACACCAATGTGATAAATATCAACAGCATGCAAATCTTGTTCACGCTTCTTCCCAAGAGCTCCAATCCATCTCTTCCTCTTGGCCATTTTCAAAATGGGGCATAAATATCATTGGGAAGATTAATCCAATATCATCTAATGGTCATAAGTTTATCATAATAGCAACTGAATATTTTACAAAATGGGTAGAAGCTATGTCATTGACTTCTTGCATAGGAATCCAAGTCTTTAAATTTATCTTTAATCAAATCATCTATAGATTTGGGATTCCCTCCATACTTGATTATGATAATAAAACACACTTTAAAAATAAATACATATAAAAGCTTTGTGTAAAATATAAAATCCAACATAGATTTTCTACTCCTTACTATCCATAAGGAAATGGACAAGTTGAAGCATCCAATAAATTTTTTATTAAAATGTTAAAAATATTGATTAATAAGTTAGGTCGAGATTGGCATATTCAATTATATCCTACCTTATGGGCTTATCGGACCAGTGTTCACACCCCTATAGTGCTTATCCCTTTGTCTTGGTATACGATGTTGAAGTTGTATTTTCTTTCAATCTTGAACAAACTAAAAATATCATACTCCAAGAAAGTTCATACTAGGTCTTTTGAAGTTGGTGATCTTATTCTTAAATAAAATTAAAATAACACAAATGCTTGAACTGATCTTAAAAAAAAATTTCAACCAAATTGGATAGTTCCATTCATGATAACTACTAAATTTCAATCAGGTCCATATTATTTGGCTAACTTAGATGGAAAATATCTTAAGGAACCAATGAATATAATGCATCTTAAAAAATACTTTGTATAAATCCATGTTTCACCATTGTACATAGTCTTGTGCATACTACATTTCTTGCATATAGTTTAATTCATTATCGCAACTATTTCAACCTTTCATATAGTTGTTTTTAAATAAGTTTTGGTTGAATTGCATATAGCATATGGTCACATCCAATTACTATGTTATTTTAATATTAGACCGATGTTGTCAAAGTTCATAGTCAATTGTGGTTTCCTTTGATGAAATTCAGATTTTATCTTGAACCACTCACAATATTCACATTTTAATAAAATATCGATTCTCGATATTTATTATAAATCTCTCTTGAACCAAAATCACTACTTTCTCACTAAGAAAATTTTGAGTTTTGGAAACTAATTCTACCAATTTTGAACCAAAACACGCTTACACATCTTAACAATGATTTTTTGCACTAGGAAAGATGATGCTACATAGTAGTCCTAGCACTTTAAGTAAAATGTTAGCCTTTCTATCCTATTATACACATGGTCTAGAATGCTGAGAATTTACAAAAGGACAAGCTCCTCCCTACCCGAATAAATACCTTACTCTTCCATACAAGCAAGCAAGTGTCACGTTAAAGGAAAAATATATATAAAAGAAAAAAGCAAAAGAGAAGAAAAAAGAAAAAAGAAAAAGTGGCTTTTACCATGAAAGCAAATAAAAATCCCCTTGTTAAAAATGAATAAGAAATCCCCAAATCAAAAGAAATCAAAATAAAGGAAGGGGGTAATGAGCTTGAATCTCTAAACTTCCTTAGTTATTCAAAAATCGTGGGGTGATCCCATTACAACAATGGGTTGAATGAAGCTCGCCTGGAAATGTGGTAATCTTACACATGGTGATATGTCTATCACATTAGTGATCATATTTTGTATAGACCAATGTCCACTTACGGATAAGCTAGATTTTGATGGCTTGTATTACAAAGTAGTTAAGTCCAACCACATGCATAAAATCATGGTAAATGAATTCATCATTTGCACACACAATGGTTCTTAAAATTTGGTTTGCATCATTACCTTACTCAAAATTGGTAAATAAACTTCATAAGCACACACATTTGATCCTTGAGATATTTTGCATCATAATTAAGATCAATATGGAAAATGAATACATAAATCACACACTAGTTCTTGATAAACTCGGTTTTCACCCTAAAATGACCAAGATTTTCCTTGAGTTTGATTTACTAGAAGTCGCTAGATTATCTTGGATTTGTATGACTGGTAGCATAAACAATTGGACCTAAAACCCATTAGGCTTGCATCTCATATCTACCACCTCATACAATGTATTTATCTCATCTTGTTGCATGATTACTTGCCATATACAAAACATCTACATTGATTATACATAATTGCTTAGTCATATAGTTGCATATAGACTTCATGATGATGGCATGATATATTCCTAATAAAATCTCTCAAATTAATTCACACTAGGAATATTATGCCTAGCGCAAGTCCTCTATACCATTTTTCATGCTTTATCATCCTCATTTTTTTTTTTTGTATTTACATGGTGGAATCGATAGCCGCCATGAATCCGGGTAGGTTGTCCAGCTTTTATGGCCACCACAGTATTCTACGTTGTCTACCCCGAAAGCCACCACACAGATCTTCGCACAGTCCGCCCCTATAACCACCATGCCATAATAATTTTAAACCTTTTATGCCGCTGAAAGCACCAGGAAAGGGATAGCTTTATCATCCTCATTGCATCGTACTTCTCTTAATATTAAATCAAAATGAATCTTAAGATCACACATTACTTATCATCAATCATATCACTTTCAATCAACATATCTCAAACTACTTTTGAATCATAACCCTTTGATATCAACATAACGATAAAACCTCACATAGGATCCGCTTCATGACCAACGCAAGGGACAACCTTCATAAACGGTCATAGACAAGAATACATCCTCAAGTTCTATTGCTGACTAGTTAAAATTGTAAGGGTATATTTCCCAAAAAATATTTCTTCTACAAACAATTCAATAAAAACTACACTACAAAATATCAATCAAATCACATTTTACTTCTCTACAATATTTTGATCAAGCATGATAAAAGAACATCCGTAATTAAAAACATGACCATAAGCATGATTATGAAGATCATAAAAAATAAACAAACATATTTTGCATTTTTGCATAACACCATAAAAAACAAAAGCTAAAATAAAATAACAACAATAATCATATATTACTCTCTCAAAAAAGTACATAAGATACATAAGATCGACTAGTATGCCACAATCAAAACTAATATAATCATTCACTAGGGGGTATAGCACAAAAATAAACCTTGGTATATTATCCCCTAGAGCCTCTAGAGCTCTAGCTATCATTAGGAGGTGGTCTGAGCACCTAAAATTGAGGAGCCCCAAACACTATCCTAGAAGATGATCTAGCACAACTCAAGGCTAACTTTGGGGGCAATGGAGCCCTCTGACCCTTAAGAACTATATGAAAGTATAGTGTCTGGTAGAAGGTCACCCATTGGGTTGCTAGGATCACCTATGCTAGTAATACACTACTACTTGAGGATTGGCCTAAAGCTCCACTCCTCGTCTCGCATGACAGTCCTTGTGTCTATACCTATCCAATTTGAGCATGTGCTTGGGCCAACTGATTCTAGGTCTGCTCTAGTAGAGTATGTGACTACACGAGTTATGCTTCTAGCACCTAAATTTGGCTCGCTTGGATCCTGATTTGACTTCTCAACCCAGCATTCTTTGCTTGTAGAGAAATAACCTCTCCAGTGCTACTCGACTCCCCAACCTCCATAGAAATGCCCTTCCTATATGAGTCCTATCGATGGGATAAGGGTACCTCTTATTGAGGAGATAGTGCAGCCTACTATGATGGGGACACCTATCATTGTGGCGATGTAGTCTATTGCTACTGGTCAGTCCCTTCCTCTATCTACAATACATTCTCCTATCGAGATGACCTTTGTCTCTACCTACCTCCTCTCATCCAAGGACCACCCCTCTTTTGCATCTCCCCTTACTATTGCTTGGTAGATCTCTATCTAGCAGCCTCCTGATAGGCCTATTGCACCTGCTCTATTGCACACCTATCCTACATGATCCTCATAGGAAGTATGGTAGCATAATACTCATGGTACCCATCCTCTACTCCCACATCATCTACCTTAGGAAGTACAACTACAAGATCATCCTCATTTGACTCTATGAACTTGCTGAGATCAGGTGCCTCGCTAGCTGTCGTAGGATCACGAGTCACTCATTAGTATAAAAACTCTTGTACCAAGGGTATCCCCTACACCAGCCCAAACTAACGCTGCACTTGGTCAACCCAATATAGCTCTATCTCCCCTCTCTCTATATGTATCCATTGCACTCATTGTGCGTAGGCTAGATCCTCTCCATCATCATATTAGCCAGGGTATCCTCACCATGGTCACTAGTAAACACGTGGAGTAGTCAGCTCATCGATAGCTCATCTGGCCTCCTGTAAGCCACTCATACTCCTCCTGTGACCCCTTGTATGGCCCCATAAAAATGTGGCAAGATAACTCCCCTATATCTCTTGATGAGGTAGTCCCTTTGGTCTCCTCACTATAATGTTTTCCCAGAACCATACCTATAGCAAGGTCATGAGGACCAAGCTACAACCATTCTTATACACAACATTAAACAATATCCTATATAAATAACATAGCACATAGGGTCCCCATGCAAACCACTTGCTGGAATCCTGCATGTCGACCACCATGCCAGCTAAAGCCCAGGGGAGATGTCATCCACTCTAATTTCACAACAATAATCCTACAACTATACCTGACAATACCTTTGTCAATCTGGACACCCCCTTTGCAGTTATTAGGCCCTCAATGTTGACTCTGATCTAATAAAT
Organism: Wollemia nobilis; assembly: GCA_028583015.1. Taxonomy (NCBI): domain Eukaryota; kingdom Viridiplantae; phylum Streptophyta; class Pinopsida; order Araucariales; family Araucariaceae; genus Wollemia; species Wollemia nobilis. The sequence continues at coordinate 76,469 of JAQPPZ010004369.1, read as the reverse complement.
AGGAAAAGAAGGATTTCTTATCAGCTGCTCCATCACCTGGGTTTGGGTCATTTACTGGTAAACAAACTAATACTTGATGTAAATTCAAGGGATCCTCCACATGTCCTCCAAAGTTAGGGTCATCTCCCCTATAGATAACTAGAATGTAGAAGATCATGGATATCATCTATTTGCTAAGGCAATCATAAGAGAATAGTTTACCTCTATTTGTGGCATCTTAGCCATGTGCAAGAGCCCTACTACCTTGAGGACTGATCTATCATCATTACTCAACCCTCTAACGTGGTCCTCAAAACCCTTGTACCACCACTCTTGGTTCTTGAGAGAACCTCGTTGCAAAAAAAAAAACATTATTTAGTAATCTATCATGATCAAAACTATAATAAAAAAATAAAAAAACACACAAAAGTAATCATTAACAAAATTTACATTATCTTTTGCAAATTTGAACCTAATTTGCAAATTCAAAATACAGACGTGCGAAAGGTAGATTCAGTCATCCAAATATTTTTTCACTCGGTGTTCAAATTTACGAATTACGTTCAAATTTGCAAATTCGGACCTAAAAAATTCAAATATAATTTGTAAATTTGGATATCATACGAAAATAAATTTGGATGATCGAATCTACCTTTCGCACATCTGTATTTATAAATTCGTATACTTCTTAGTCAAATTGAGACATCCAAAATCACCTAAAACTGTTCAAATTTGTAAAATTGGATGTTGGTTCAGATAAATTCGGATGTTCAAATTTGTCAGAACCGTTCAAAATTGCAGATCCAATCGCGCGATGGTAGGTTGCATCAAATTTTTTTAAAATTCATCAAATAAATGTAAATATAAATAATTCAAGGTTGCAGTAAGACTTACCCGTATTCGTACGCCTACTCTGTTGCTACTAGCTCGTACTTTGTTCACCCGATGAAGAGGAGCAACCATTTTCTCTAGAGCAAGAATTGTAGAATGCAAAGGGTAAAAATGAATTAGGTTTTACCCTAATTCTCTAATTTTATCCCTTTTTCTGCAAAATTTTGAGTTTTGTAACAAATTTTGAATTTCTCACAAAATTCAAAGGGGGTACTCTAGATAATAAATAATAAAAGGAAATATGTAAAAGTTTTTATTTTTTACAGTGCAACCCCTCTTTTTGGCTACATATTTCATTAATGAATTTATTGCTCATAAAAGTGCCAAAGAGGGGGAAAAATGTAGCCATGGAATTTTGACCCACTTTAAAATTCCTAGCCTTCCTAGATGACATGTTTTTCCTTCTCAACAATGTACCTTCCCCCCTCAGCTATCTACCTTGATTTTTATGTTCATTTAAGGATTTTCCATTTTTTTCCAACAAATACGGATGATCGAATCAAATTCAGAACCACTCGAATTTATGCAAATCAAATGTGCACCTAAATTTGGCGCATCGTTTGGATTTTACCTCCAATCTAGGTAAACCTAGATTTTTAGTGAATTTGAAACTGTCCGAATTTGTCCAGATTGGGAAATTTCCCAATTTCCCTAACCAAACCTAATCTATATTTATCCTTCTCTATGTTTTATTAACCTGCCTCAATTGTTAAATGTCGTAGGCCACCCTCAGAAGAACCTAATAATAAATTTGCATGAGAATATGAGTGGAGAAGTCTTTTTTGTTTTGTTGTAGGTTTCTTGAAGAGATCTCGTAATCCTATCATCATTCTAGAGTCTAATCGAGATGACAATGAGTATAATCGATTCATATATTATTGATCCTTAGCATGTATTTATCATTTTACAAGTTTTAAATGAATTCATAAGCATTCGAATCCATTGATGAATTCTGAAATTGCTTTGCAATATTTTCTAATTTTAACTGTTACAAATTTGAACGCATTCGGAGTGGTCCAAATTTTCTAAGAGCATCGAAATTTGCATAAACATATGTTGGGGTAAAATTTTATCTTCAAATCACCTATATTGGTTTAATATTTACACTTTAGCATTTTTAATGCTCATTACTTATCACATTTTATGTTGTTTACTATTATCTTATTAAATACATATGTTTTTTTATATTAGATCTAGAAACCAACTATTTTATCATGGTTTTCTAAAAGAACTGAGGGGATTTGACTGCCATGTCGCTAAGGATATTATTTTGCAGTGGCTTAGGCATATCCCCCACCCCTAATCACAATTTCTAGTGTGTTATTATGAAATTGCAAGTTTTGAATAGATTCAGATAGCTGCAAGGTATTTTTGAATTCATTTTTGAAGATCCGAATTTGCTCTGACATAACTGAAATTGCTTGAAAATTAACCATATGGCTTAGGTAAGGGTCTAATTCCTAAATCACTTTAATTTTGTATATTCCCACTTCACAATTTACTATTTTAAACTTCCCTCTTAAAATAAAATACAACAAAAATAAACAAAAAGATAAAAACATATATGATAGCATAGAATTTATCCTTTGTTTTCAATAATTACAAAAATCACTGCATCATAGTTAAATTCATAAGCTTTCTAGTTAAAATTTTATACTATTATTTACAAAAAAAAATTGAAGTGCATATAGTTAGGTATTATTACATTTGGCTAAACCCTAGGTGTGTGTAAATCAAAGAATCCATCAAACACTCACCCTACCTAGGCATGGAAACCGCCACTAAAGTGTTTCCTAGTGAACCCCACCTAATTCATCAACAAACACCAAGGAGAGCACAACTCAAGTGCTTCTCGTCTGAGGTGTAGGCACATCATTTTACCTCTCCATTCCAAGTGCAGATACATTAGCCTGAAGGAAAGACGTTAAAAAATTTTGGATCTACAAACAGGTAAAATTTTGGTTGGATAGATGGGTGATTAAGGATATTTATGAAGGCTTTAAGATAGTTACTTTAATATATTATAATGAGTCCAATCAAATGTATAATTTTGGTGAGTATCCCTCTTCTTCTTGTGCCTCTAAGACAAGATATATTGTGGATTGGGTGGATGACACTAGCAAGCAATGACACTATAGGCTTGGACACAATGGTTAAGGATCTTTGAGGTATATGAATTAGCATTAGATGGTTGATGGCATTCCTCTTATTTCCCCTAGTAGCATTTGTGAGGTGTGCATTTTGGAGAATCATCATTAAGAGTCCCTTACCAAAGGGACGATTAGACATTCTACATGATCCTTGGAGCTTATTCACAATAATATTTTTGGGCCCATGGGGTCTCCATCTCTCTCTAAGAATAAGTACTTTCTCACATTTAATAATGATTTCTCTAGATGTGTTTGTTTATACAATATTTTTACTAAATATGAAGCTTTTGAAAATTTTAAGGACTTTGAGGCTCTTACAAAAAATCATTTTTGAGGGTATGATAAATTGCTTGAGTGCTAATGGAGGATGTAAGTATATTAGTCATTCTTTTAGTGTTTTTTTGGCTCTTCATGGAATTTCTTTTCATAGGACTATTCATTACAACCTAGAGGATAATGGCTTAGCTAAATGAAAGAATGTGGTTATCATGGAGATGGCTACATATATACTACATGCTAATCATATAAATCCCAAGTTTTATGATGAAATAGTGACTTGTGCAGTTTATATCAATAATCAAGTTTCGACCCAAGTCATTCAAGGTATTATTTCTCTTAAGAGATTGAATGACAATAAGCTTGATGTCTCTAACTTTTGTATCTTTGGATCCATTGCACATGCTCATATGCTTAAAGATACATGAAACAAGATTGATGTAGAGAGCCATCATTATATTATTGGGGGCTATTCTAACAACTATAAGGCTTATCATTTGTGTGATCCCATAAAGTGGGATGTCATTATTTGGAGGAATGTCATAATTAATGAGGAGCTTCCATATACTCATTTTATATCATTTTGTATCTTTTTGGCTAATGATCCTTTTCTTTCAGATTTTCAAATGGTTCGTGTTCCCCTTTTTCTATTCTCATTATTCTTTGCCAACTATCATGGGTGGATTAGTGGGTTCCATTGATATTGAACCTCTTCTAGATCCTTCTCTAGAATTAACCATCATTTTGATTCATTATTGATTAGTTTGATCCTCCTATGTATTTTGCAAGAGCATTATATGTTTAGGTGGATGGTGAACTTAGGATTGATACCTTTAACACTAGATTCTAACACTATTTATATGCAAGATACGTCATAACATTCCATTGATCACATAATACCCAAGTGGATCCAAATCCTTCTGTAGGATGCTTAACTAATCCTCTCTTAGGAACATCATTGGAAGGCCTCAACTTGGGCCCTCATCTCATGAGTTGATGGTTTTGAATATTCCCTCACTTACTATCAATATAAGAATTTTTGAAGTGAGAAGATGTTATGCTTGTTGAATATGAGTCATTGATGAAGAATCAAATATGGGAGCTTGTTTCTCTTCGTAAATGTAATAACATTTGTAGGTATAAATGGGTTCATAATATTAATTGAACTTTTAATGGTCAGGTGGATAAGAACATGGTATGCATTGTTTCTAAGGAATTTGTTCAAACTGAGGTAGTTGACTATTTAAATAACTTTTCCCTAGTTGCATGAATGGACTTTGTGTGGATTATTATTTTTATTGCTACCTCTTATGGTTGGGAGGTATATTAGATAGATGTGAATATTTCCTTCTTCAAGGAGAGATTTAGGAGGAGATTTACTTACGATAACCACCTAGTTTAGATTTTGATTGGCCTACTCCCATAGTGTGTAGGCTAGGAATTCTTTGTATAGGTTTAAGCAAGCTCCTTATGCTTCATATGAGAAGTGTTGGATTTAATAGTACTTTCTAAAAATAAACAAAATTAGCATATTACCCATGGTAAAATAATAACTCATAGTTAAACACAATGCAATAAGAAGGGCATCCATAGAAACCAAAGTAAGCTCACTAAAGGAAGAATAAGCACTCCAAATTGATGATAAAATGGTTGGTCTAAAGAATATAAATACCTTAAATTACATATGATATTAGGTCAATGTTAAAGCAACAATATTAATTTTTATTAATAAAATATTACAATAAATCCGCCTATACAAGATGTACAAGGGCACATAAGGCTATACAAAAAATATAATATAAGAATAAATCTTGTTGTTGAAATATGTGGTGTGATATAAAATATAATATTACACCACATATTTCAACAACAAGATTTATTCTTTCTTTCTTAGTTGTATATTTTGACATTTTGAGGTAAATCATGGTATCTATATCAAGCATATTGATGGATAATTTTGGTGAATGTGTTATATTTTTATGAACTTCTCCTCATAGGAGATGATCATGGTTTTACAACACTTTTTAAATCATATATTTGGGTTTCTTTCATCATTTCTTGGGGATTCAGATCAATTAGTTACTTTCTAGGATTACCATTTCTTAGACTATATTTCCAAAACAAAGCATTATATACAAAATCATTTCATTGATTTGAAACCAAATGTTTCTTTGTACAACCTTTATAAGAAAAAGAAATTTAGTGTGGAGATTCTCATAGAAGACCCAAGCAAAAATCTAAAAGTATGCTTTGCTTCCTTGTTATAAGCCTATCATCGATGTTTCTATGGATGCCATTAAAATAACCTCCATAGACATCCCAAACATTCTCCTTATTCATCCCTAAAAATTAAAGAAGAAATTTGCTTCAAAAAATAATAATTTTAAGGTTTTGTCCATATGAGAATGAGAATACTCAATCCATGCTTAGGTAAAATATGCAGAGGCATTTAATATTGATTCCACTAGCTTTTTTCTCCAAAAACCCTCACATCCAAAATCCCAAAAATGAAGAGTTTAAAATATGGTCCAAGGATCCAAAACCCTAATCAAAGTGCCAATGAGGAATCTAAGCTAAGATTAAAGTTGAGAGTTAATGTTATGATGGAGAAGGGGTGGAGGGACTCGTTCCAAGGCTTTCACAAAAGCTTAGCCAAACAAAAGACTAGGCCACCCTAACATTCATGCCCAAATAGAAGGAATTGAAGGAACCAAACTAAATCACACACACACATGTTGGAGTAAACATTTATGCATTCAAAATTGAAATCCTTATCAAATCAACAAGCATCCATAAATTTATAATGCAAAAAATATCCATACATTAGAAATGTAGCTACTAGGTGTTGTTTGTTCATATTCTTCCTCCTCTAACTAGTTATTTTAATTTATTGATCACCCTCTCCCTGGTAATGCCCTTCCTAGCTTTGTCTAGTGGAGCATGACCAATCAACACTCAAACACATTCAAATGCAAGTTAGTTCATTTCCATTAAAATTCAATTATAAAAATCAAGTTTACAAATTTCAAAATGTTGAGTAAGTAGTGTCATTTCATCCATTATTTTCTATATTTAAATGAAAAACAATTGAGAGATGATAGTGTTTGTGATTAAATATTACTTGTAATAAATTGTCTAGAGAGGTTAAAATACTATGTTTACAACCATATGTTGGACAACAAAACTCTATTCAATTTTTCAACTATATGAGTTTTCCCAATGCATCTATTTTTCTATGTATATTGAAAGTTTGAAGGAATAACATCCCAAAGGCCATTTGAGTCCATAAATAAAGCAAAATTCGGTATTGATTAAGACCATCTAGGAGTACCACCCCTCTTTTCTAAAATACATAGAACTATGTTGAAGTTCCCCCTAATAATCCATAGATCATAATTATGAATCATTATTATTTTGACAAAAATATGTTGTGGTCCTTCCAACATCTTTCAAGAGGAGTAACTATAGTTGGAGCATATATATTTACCTCTTTCTTGCTAAATAAACCAAGAACTTGATTACTTTTTGCTTCTATAATTGTCCATCCCATTTGTATTTGTCATATATTCTCATAATACCTCTAAAAGTTGAACCAGACAATCCATGATCTTCCAAATCTTTTTAACCCTTATATTGCGTATAATTTAGTTTTGTTTCTTATATTAAAATAAACTTAGGACTATTAAAACTTATTAATATCTTAATAACTCTTTTTTCATGGATCATATTCACTTAAATTTACAATACTATTTTCATCATTGACCTAGCCCCATTTGATCCTATTTAAAATCTTCAAAAAAGCTAGCGAGTATTGGTAGAATTTATAGATGAACTCTCTATTTTGAAAAACCATTATACCATGTTTTATCATCTCATCTTTAAAAAAACACTTATGGTGTAGCATCTACTACCTATATAGGCTTTGCCAGAGACTCACTAATCCTCTTGGCCCTAACTAAGACATTCATACATCTAGTTAGGACATCCTTACTTGTAACTAGGACTTTCAAAAATGACTTGCATGTCATGTTACTTGACTATTTCTCATAAGAATTCTCTAGATTTTTAAATTTTCAATAGATCTAAAATAAGATAAAGTAATGGTCTTCCCTTGCTCAAACTTGCAACATTTACTTGCTTTATAAAATAAATAAAAAAGACCAAGCTTATTGGAGACTCTCGCACTCGAAAATTAATAAACTATAAAATAAACTCAGACTAAAACAACTCCACAAAAAAAATCACTAAATTAAAAAAAAAAAAAACTAAATTTTACAAAACAGAATTAAATATTATCTATTTATTTAAATTAACATATAATTAACATTTTATTTAAAATATATTTTTATAAAAAATATAATATTTATTTTATTTAAAATTTTATATTTAAAATATTTTACCCTCCATTATCAAATAAAAATTATTATCCATTTATCACAAAGTTCTTAACCACTTAAAACTACATATTTAAAATGGAAGAAAGATTTCTAACTGAGCCTAATTTATCTCTTTCAAGTGAGATTTTTACTTTTCCTTCCTTCCACAGATTTTTACTTTTCTTTCCTTTCACAGCAAACTTTACTATTGTTGTGGATGGTAAAAACATCAAGAAAAACAAATATTCTATTTTTTCGTTCTTTTTACCAGTACATCATATTTTCTTTATCCTTTTCCTGCGTTGCTTTCGTTCCTTTTTTAAGCACATCCACTTTCTTTAAAATTTCTCCATGGCGCATGACGAAGTAACTGAGCCGTCTTGTATTACATTCTAATATCTTATATAATAAAAATTTTCAATCAATTTAATAATAATATGTTATTTTAATAAAATTTTAAATAAAATAATTTTTTATTTTTATTATTTGGTTATTGTGAGAAACCCCTATGACCGACGTACAGGGTTGAGCAGTGAGCAGTCTTCTCCCAACCATGACCCCTCGTCAAGCCGAGAGCTATACTTATCAATAGGGAATTTAGCACAAAGCCACCACACACCCACAGTTTGAAATTTTAAATAATTATAAGTTTTATATTTAAAATTTTAAAAATATTTTTCATAATTTTTATTTTATTTTTTGATTTATAAGGAAATCCCTAACTTTATGAATAGGCTACCTCTATAAACCTAAGCCCGTTGGGTAAAGCACAATCAATGGAACCCGACACTCCAGGGCATGGAACTAGGGTAGTTTGGGGTAGCCAACCGACAATCACTCAGTTGCTACCATCCAACCTATCCCCTTTTGGGTATGCAGTGGTTTGAACCTTGGACTTCCTCAAAGAGAAGCCAAAGCCCTAACCGTTACATCATATTTTGGTGACCACTCGACCGCTACCATCCAACCTATCCCCTTTTGGATATGCACTGGTTTGAACCTTGGACCTCCCCAAAGAAAAGCCAAAGCCCTAACTGTTACATTATTTTTTGGTGACAAAAATGTTTAATGTAAACACAAGATTTTTAGAGGGATGTGGACCCCTATCAACAAGGTGGGTGTAGAGAAATGGAGGTCTGGACCCCTATCAACAAGGTGGATGTAGAAGAATGGAGCCCTATCGACCTCTACCAACACATATGACATTCCCAGCTATGTCATATATCTGTAGTATGGATAAGAATGAAACCTGGGTCTACCTCTACCAACACCCAAAACTTTCACCAACTATGCTAAACAAGAGATAAAATATTTGTCATATTTAAAATAATAAAATTTTAAACATAAATCTTTAAAATATAAATATAATATTAATAGTTTTGAGCAAACAATTAATCATTGACACTCACACATAATATGTATTGACTCTACTTATGGTTACTAAAAATAATGGTTGTTTTGAAAAACACACCAAAGGATTTAGATCCAAACTGATGAAGAAAATGGGATTCAATGGTGAGAGATTAGGTAAACAGGAACAAGGCATTAAAACTCCAATAATGCTAAATGTCAAGGCAAAGAATGAAGGCCTTGGATATTCTAGACATGCAAGTACCAGTAATACCATGTTTGTAAAACCTAAATCTTTTCCAACTCCTAAAAAGCATTGTTGCAGTCATTGTGGAAAAATAGGACATGTTGTAGCTAGATGTTGGAAATTACATCCTTATGATTCATTTGGAAGTACAAATCACTCTTCTTCTAGTTGTTGGTACAAAATGAAAATGGCCAACAAGGTTCATATAGATTGTGGATGGACAAATCACACACAATGGACCATGATGAAAGCAATATTGTATGGCTTCTACCAAAAAGGTAAAACCTATGGTAGACCCCGAGGCAAATCCAGTGACAAACCAAGTGGTAGTCCCAAAGACAATGACCCAGAGACAGACCTAAAAATAGACCTAGAGACAAAGTTCTAAAGGTAGATCTATAGGCAGATCCAGAGGCAATGATCCAAAAGCAGATTCATAGGTAGATCCCGAGATAGACCCAGAGGTACAAATCCAAAGGTACGCTTAGAGCTAGATCCAAAGCCAAAGATAAAGTAAGAGCCAATATTCTTTCATTTCTCTTCTTCTTTACTATATTGGGACAATTATATTATTACCCAAATAATGTAATAAGGGGAGATGTTAGAGTTATTACCTTATTTGGTAATTCCCCTAGGTAATTAGTTTGAGTTATCACCCAAATCCTTCGAGGATACTTGGTTTGAGTTCTCCTTTTAGATCCATTTAATTCTTGAAAATATCTTTTCCTTATCTACCTATGTCTTGAGGGAACATTAGTTCACCTGGTGATCCAATTTTTCACAACCAGAGCATCAAGTTGACCTATTTTTGTAAGCAATGGGTTGGAGACAAATACCTAGGAATGAGATAAGATCCACATTCAAATCTACCATAACACACATTATTCTGTACACCATTCTTGATTTATCTTTGGTTATTGAAACAATAAGAAGGAGATCCTGCATAGCCTTGGCCACACCTCTCAACACATCTTCATGCCAAAGATAGTAAGGGAAGGTAGGGAGATAAACCTACAAAGGCACATAGTTAATCCTTTGTGTATGAGGATTGAAATTAGTTTTTAGCTTTCACAAAAATAGACCTATTTTACCATATAACAAGGGGTCTCCCCTAGGATATGGTTTGCATCTTCCATGTAGTTTAATATGGTATAAAAAAGTCTTTAGGGGCCACTGTAATTTCCATGGAGCCCAAAGGTTTTCACTTCGCTAGGGTCCATCTTCGAATTGAATCTAGGTTTGGACTCACCCCTTGGAACTTTCCCACAAGGTTGAAACTGTTATCACCCATGGTGAACTTAACCAATTTACTTGGGATACTAATGGCATTTCCCACAAGGGATATGTTGCAAATATATTTTGATAAGGCCTCACTCATGTTGGACATTTTGAGTAAGATGAAGTTGTCATTGATTTCAAGAGTGAATGGTCATTAATGTTGAAAGTCAGTTTCAGTGAGCAGTGCAAGGAGAAGTAGTTCCGCAATCAGTGCAACAAGAAGAGTCCACTTCTAGCTAGTCAAGACCTGGTTCTAGGTAGTCAGATGTGGTCCAAAGTGCAAAGAAGAAGCCCAAAAAAATAATATTATAATATTTATTTATAATATTATACAGGAAAGTTTAAATTAATTATAAATTAATTTTATTATGACATAATTTATTAATTAATTTACTTAACTTGTAAGTTATTTAAATTAATTATTAATTAATTCTAATATATATTATAAGTTATTTTATGTTAATTTTAAATAACCTTAAGATGGGTTAAGTCAAAATTCGAATTTCAAAATTCGAGCACAAGCACCGACATGGGAGTAAAATAATCAAGTGTGTATAAAAGGGGGACTCCACCTTAGCCAAATATTATATATGCATTCGATAATTAATATCCATGTTATGCGAAAACATGCGAATTTTTCTATACGATCAAGAGGATTTCATTTTTTTTTAAAGTGTCAATAGGAGGCAGAGTTTTTCATTCACCAAGGAATGTGTCTTGGTCACCAAGCATAGGTAGCACAGTTAGCAACCACAACGAAAGAAAATCACGAGGACAGCGAGTGGCGGAGGTTCAAATCCACAATAGTGTGTTTTTTGGAGTTGACGATGGACGAAGGTTTAAAAGGAAGGAGGATTCCATTTCTTCTTGTGGGTGCCTATAGCCCAAGTGGTGGGCACAAAGTGCCAAAGAACTTGACGCTTGGGGAGATGGCGGTTTGAAACTCGTCGAAACCCTTTTGGGGTAAAAGACAAGGTATGCAATTTTTTGTTGGAACTGGAATTTTCGAAGGAATTAATTTGAGCCATAAAAGTTTAATTTTTGCATAATTTATTTTATAAGGTTTCAATGGGAGTTATAAGGTTTATGCAAAATAATTTTGGGTGATATTTTCTTTGGTGTTAAAAATGGGCAATAAAGTTTTTAAGGAAAGTTGTTTGAGTTTTTGTGGTGTTGGATATTATTTTAAGTTGGAGATTATAAGGTGTATCTACATAATTATTTTTCATTTATGATTTAATGGATGCTAATTTCAAGTAGGAGCAACAAGGTGTATTTGAGATTTGATTATTTTTGTGACTAAGGAATATATTGAGAAAGTGTTAGAGTGATATTTTGGTCATCTAACCATTGAAATTGCAAAGAATAAAATTGTGATTGAGTCAGGTTTTCTAAGCGCACTTCTACATCAAACAAAGAGGTATGGGCACATATTCCTAGTGAGTGATTCTTGAATATTGTGAATGATAAGTTGGAGTGAAAAGGTTTTTTCTTGAATAGATAATTGTTGATAAAACCTTGTTTTGTGAGCATTGTTGAGTTCATTGTTAAAGGGTTTTTTTGGAATAAGAATTATTGATAAAACCTTGTTTGATAATCATTTTTGTTGAAGTGATTAATTGAGTGAGGAACTTGAACTAGAGTTTGTGCAAAGATCATGAGTATCATTGTTATGTGAGATTAGCATTGTTGTTGAAGCAATTAGTTGAGTGAGGAACTTGAACTAGGATTTGCAAAGATCATGAGTATCATTATTATGTGAGATTGGTTGATAAGCATTGTTGGAAATATTTGAGTGAATTTTCATAAGTTTGGACTAGGGTTTGTGAGCAAGGATTATTTCATTGAGTGATTGGTTGAGTAGAGTTAGTTGAGCCTAGTCAAGTGGATGTGTTGATGTGATAGTTCAAGTTCTCTGAAATAAATTATTCTATATTTTGAATTGATTTGAGAAATAGGTTGAGTGTTGATGAATGTGAAACATATTGAGTCTCTAACAATTCTCTATATATTTATATGATAAAAGAGAGACTAAAAGTGATTAAGAGTTTTTGAGTGTGAAGCATATTGAGTCTCTGAAAATTCTCTATATGTTTCAATGGTAAAAATATAGATTGAAAGTAATTGAGCATTGTGGTGAATTTGAAGAATATTGAGTCTCTAACAATTCTCTATATGTTTCTATGAGACTGGACAAGTTCTAGTGAGGACTTGTTGAGTATATTTGAGGTAAGTCTTTGAGAAGACTTGTGAACAGATTTGTGTGAGCTTTTGTGGAAGCTTATAATATAGAGTTTGAGGACAGAGATTGTTGAGTAGATTAGATAAGTTCTAGTGAGGACTTGTTGAGTAGATTGGACAAGTTCTAGTGATGACTTGTTGAGAATATTGAACAAGTTCTAGAGAGGACTTGTGGATAGAACAACGTGAGCTTTTGTGAAAGCTTACAAAGTAAATTTGAGATAAGTCTTTGAGAATAATTGTGAGCAGAGTTGATTGATTGATTTGTTCAAACCTTGATTTAAGGTTTGGGATAGATCTAGCAGAGTTGATTTGTGATTGAGTCAAGCTTTGTGTTAAGGCTTGAGGATAGATTTATGCTAGATTGAAGGACTATGTTTAGTGTAGATTTGAGGATAGTGTTTTGTGCAGATTTGAGGACAGGTTTGTGCTAGAAAAGAGATAAAGTTTGAGCAGATTTGTGCTAGACCGAAGGACTATGTTTAGTGTAAATTTTAGACAGATATGAGAGCAATATTTGGAGGTGATAGAGTATAGAGGATGATAATCTCCAGTGGATAGAGATACATTAGCTAGGGTAGTGAGGACAAGAGTATTCAATGGATAGAGATACATTAGCCAGTGCAGTGGAGGCAACAATTCTTCTAGAAGATCACTAGTCAGAGCTAAGGAGAAAGGAGTTATCATGTGGATAGAGATCAATGAAATTGATTAGGGGATTGATGTTTCCTTTGGATAGAGGTCCATAAATATTGTAATAGGGAAATAATTCCCAAGAGATTGAGAAAAATTTAGTGAAATATTTTCTCCGTGGAGTAGCCCACATTGGGTGAACCACATTAAATTAGTGTCTCTATTGTGTGTGGTGATTTGTGCATTACTTTGATTATTGTTGTTGATATTGCTATCTATACATTGCATAATATTGATTGAGAAAGAAAAGTAAAAAGTGGTCTTATATTGTTCACCCCCCTCTTATTATAAGATTGTGTTCTTCAACTCACACTTTTAGACATACCACAACATATGAAATTTTGAGGCTTGAGTTTTTAGGGGAAAACTATAGGCCATGATAATGGGACCCAACTTCGAGCTTATCATTTAATAGCCCATGGCTTCCCAAAAAACCTATGAAGCCAGTACTAGGACCTCCTATAGACACACCATCTGGCCAACCCAGAACTACCACATTCACATCCAAGCTATTTGCCACCTCCACATTTTTCGACAACTCCCACTACCTTTTCAAAAATTCACATAAACTAGATTCAAAGTCTCCCAATCCCATCCTTTCCACCCTGATCGCCACCATTCAAATTCTAGCTCTCGCTCCTCCATCAAACCCTTATATACTTTTGCTACTCTGCTAGGGTTTTTTATGTTGCTGCTCAAATCCCACTCCTCTTGTAGAACCACCACTCCATGCACCTCTGAAACTACTAATCTGCTAGGATTACCATCGAAAAACATCATTTTAATTAAAAATTATTATATAAAATATAAAATTGCACAAAATTAATCTTTTAAATATTATATGTGAATAAATATTCTTTAATAAAATATTGTTATAAGATTTTTAGATTGCACTTATATATATACATTTTAAATAATTTAACTACTTAAACATCATAGAGTCTATTTATATTGTTAAACTCATAAAGGTAAATTAATTCTCTTTTCAATTTTATTAACATATTATCCTTGAACTATGTTAACCTCAAAATATTTGTTAATAACTTTAGCATATTTTATTTGATAATTAAATCTTAAAAATTATTTCAATTCTCAATTTAATAAAGGATATATACATAGCAATAAAATTTATATTAAAAACAAATATTGTTAGATTATCTCACAAGTCAATATCCTAGGATCAAATTTTAATCACAATAGTTCATTCACAAAATAACACAAAAATTTCACAATAATAAATCTCACTATATTATTCATAAATCATCAAATACATCAAGATTCTTGTTGCAATGTGTAGACACCAAATCCTAACCATTTGTTATATATATATATATATATATATATACATATTTATTTATATATACATAGATAAATCTTAGCCGCTAATCATACTTTAATCCTAGCTTGCCACTTGGCAATGCTACCTTGCCACTTCCAAACCCTAACCCTAACCTTCTAAAAATTTATAAAACATCATTCATTTTTGTGAATGAGGGGAGGCAAGAGGGAGAGAGAAGAGGAGCACAAAAATACACCAGATGTTGCCCACGTTTTTGTAGGACTACCTAAAATATCGAACTTGTTTTGACCATATTTCACTCATATAGACTTGGATTGAACTAAAATGTTGAGGGTAGATACCTGAAAAACCCTAGAATATATCCACAAATTTTTAGATTATTTGTAGCAACAAAGATCCCAACGCAGCCCTATTTTTGAATGGGAATAGTTTCAGCCATTAACAAACCATATTAAATCAAGTAAATCAACATGGTATTTCATTTTATTTCTTTATGTTCTCTGCATATTTGATTCCTTCTACAAGCATTTATTTCAAGGTTTGTAGCTTTTTATCCGTATCAAAAAAGGGCCTCACATAGTGGAGGTCCTTCATGTGCTACTAATCCTTTCTCTTGTTTGCATTCATACATGTGTAGATGATAGGTTATTGAAGGTTTTTGCAGTAGAAGAGTGACCTACCAATGATACACATGCCCACTCAATAATTTGATTAGAGAAAAAGGAGATCGAAGACACCTAGAGTTCATTTGATTTGCAAAAAAGATTTTTCCCCTTTTGATTTATTGTAATATGAAAATAAAACATATAGTTGTAACCACATTGGGGACATCATTCTTGTAAAAAGAGGAGATCAAGGCTCCATTATTAATTCAAAAATTATTCTTTTTACCGCAAGTTATTTTTTTGTCATTACATTGCTTGGGTGTATCTTTATTGCTTACACAATGTATGGAACTTTGTCTCCAATATATAACCTTACAAATAAATCTTTAATACTCTAATTATTTCTCTCCTTAGACTCATGGGAGATGCATCGTTTCATATTCCTTACATTATAATAAAACTCTTATGACTTTTTACTTTACATCTTGCCACATCTCATGTAACTCTTCACTTGAATATTTGACACATAACATCTATGACTCTTCACTCACTCACTTGACACTTTGCACTCTCACACTTTAACACCTTGCACACTTTATTACATAACACAATGGAAACTCCTCACACTCTCACACTATTTGAAATTTTAGCACTGATTTGTTAACCTATTATTTGCAATATTTTTCAAACTTTTTTTGTGTTCATAAAACATTGTAACATGTCCATGATTCTATTCCAATATGATTATTGACCCATCCATAGTATACTTCATTTGTTTTAGGTGATATATTTTTTGTTTTCTTTTCCCACAAATTTTACAATTCTAAAATGATATTGATTTTATTTCATATTCTAAAACATCAATGCCTTATGGAATTCCAAAAATATTATTATTATTATTATTATTATTATTATTATTATTATTATTATTATTATTACAATCCTTCTCAATTTGATATTCATATTTAGTGTCTATAATCCTTCCTGTAAGGGCTCATATTTCATTTTCTTCTTTAATTTCTATCTCTTGAACTTTTTAAACTAGATTTCCTTTTTAATTTTCTTCTTTCGATCATTGTTGTTGCACATGTTGATATCAAGGCTGATATTGTCTTGGCTAAATTTTTTGAAAATATCTATTCATTGGTTTCTTTGACTCATAGAATCATATCTACAAGAATTTGTAGTATGATCTTCTATATTGCATATGTGACAATATATTTATCTCCATTCAGGTTGTGATGATGTTGCAATATTATTTGATATATTATTCTTTGATAGTAGAGCATTATTAGTCATTTCATCTCTTACTAGATTTTCCACCTCATATTATTGAATAACATTAACTAATTCATCAAAGATTATGGACTTATTCAGCATTTGAAGAGAAGTGACTAAAGTTTTAATCTCTCAGAGTGCTCTTGATGTAACTTAGACAAGGAGCTTGTCTTCAACTTTTTTTTTAAAAGTTAGTAACTTAGCTTTTAATTCCACTATCCTTCGAAGAAAGAGTTTTATACTTTCTCAATTATGAAACTTTAATGAATATAATTGTGACTACAAATATAATATGGTCGCTTCATTATTTTCTTCAAATATTTTGCATAATTTTTTCCAAGTAACTTTTGAAGTCTCTACTTCACTTATATAAGACTTAATTTCATTAGATATACCAAATATGATTAGCATAAGGGACTTTGCATCATATTCTACAATTTTTCCCCTTTTTCATCTTCTAACATGTTCTTTGTTCCATTCACTATATCCCAAAGTTTTTCATCTATGAGAATTGATTTTATTTTATTTTTCCATGATGCAAAGTTTGGTCCTTTTACAAGTTGTGATTCAGGAAGGAAAATTTCACTATTTGCCATAATAGAACTCATTAAATAATCTCCTTCAAAGAATTCATCAATTTTCAAATTCAAATTTCTATTCTCTTTTATTAGATTTAATTCTTTAATTCTCATTTTATCTTCCAATTTCAAATCTCACAAATTCCTTAATCAATCAATCTTCAAATTTTATTCATTCACTATTCATTTATTCAACTTATCTTCATTCATTCATTAGTTCTTGTATCTCCCACTTCAATTCACAATTTCAAAATTAAATTTCAACTTCAATTTAATCCTCACTCTAATTAATCCACACTTCAATTCAAATTTCATGCATTTAGTTTCCTTATATCTCACATGCATTAATTCATTCCAGCCAATTAATTCTTTAATTATTATTTCTTAAATCAATCTTCAATTTCCTTTTACCTCCCTTTATTAATTTATTTCTTTAATTATTCCTTTTGAAATTAAATAAATCATTCGATGTTTTAAACCTTTTACCCCTAAATTACCATAAAACTTTATAATCTCCAACAAATCAAACTTTTATGGAATAATGCATTTAAATATGTGGCTATATATGAGGTGCTCACCTTTTTCTTCTCTGCACATGTGGAAATATAATGTTTCACTTCACCTTTAATGCTTTTGACTTATTTGAACATTATGCCTCCACATACGCTAGTTACAAACATTATGCCTCCTATTTGAATATACTCCTACTCTCTTAGGTTTAGGTAAATCTTGACCAGACACTCAATATTTTTCTACAACTTGACACTACAACATAGGAGCATCCTCTCATAATTGCTTCTTCATGATTGAACATTGGCTCTTCTTCTCACAGGTGCTTTGTATCTTATATTTTTTAGTCTTCTCGTGAATGCAAGCACAATAAGACATTCACTCGCAAATCCTTCCTCCTGAAACTCTTCCTTCCTCTCTAAATATCATTTGTCATAGAAAAATGTTCATCAATATCTTCATATTGAAACTCTTCAATAATACTCACGTCTTCATAACACCAATATCTTAGTCTTCACAACACACTACTCCTCAACAATCTTCATAGTAGTCACTATATCCTTATCTCCACATAGTAATATTTCTTCTCTTCCTCAAAAAATATCATGTTTATCATCCTTCTAAAATCTATTCATCATGTATTTCTTCTCCAATAAATCCAACAAGTCTCCAATATTTGACCAATCACAATTTGGGCCATTACCCCTTCAACTTAGATCACCAATTTGTTTCTTCAAGTACCTTAAAACTTATCAAACTTCCTCACTCTCTCAAATAAGCTCACATGGCTAGAGTGCAACTTTGATACCACTATTGGTAATTTTGCTATATTATCTCATAGGTCAATATTCGAGGATCAAAAATTACACTCAATAATTCACTCATAGACTAACACAAATATTTTACAATAATAAATCTTACTATAATATTATGGACTACTTTTTAATGGGTGAGAGCGAGAAATTTTCCAAGGGGTGTTCGGACAGGGGGAATATGGAAAGCAAGGCCAGTTTGGGGTCATAAATCCTATCTAGAGGAGCAGACCCACTACTTTAGGGTCCTCAGGCCCTCTAGTTTCTCTTTGATCTAGGCTTAGGAGTGAGCAAGATAGTTTCCAATGAGTGTTTGGCTAGGAGAAGGTTACTTTTTGAGGCCTATGTGGGGCCACAAACCTAGTCTAGAGGAGGTGAGAATGGGTCTAGTGTGAGCTTATATTAAGAAAAGACATCATCTAACATATTTTTGGGATTGTAAACTCTCTTAGGGTAAGTAGACCCTATTCATGATCCTTTTTTTTAGGTTCCCTTTGTTTCAAGAGCCAAATGTTATTCATAAGAAATTTTGAAGGATTCCAAAAAGTGAAATATTCTGAGTGAAAGCTTTGGTTTACGTCCTAAGCAAGGGGAGATTCAAATCCCTACCAAGCTCTTAAAATAGTCAATGGACCCAAGGGCCAACAATTTAGTGCAGAAATTCCTAAGCCTGTGCCCTAATATAAACTCCATTCCTAGATGAGCCTTCGTTAAATAGAAACTGGAGAGCCACATGGAGGTTGTTGCACTTTCTAAAGGCTTATTCCTTATTACAATAATCTATGATGAGGAAGAAAATTGAATCCTAGGAGGAGACCCTTGGTTCTTTAGATAATGCGATCTCTTTATTCAAAAATGGAGTTTAGACTTTGATTCAAACATGAAAAAAATCAACGTGGATCCTTAATAGGTAAGGCTCCTAGACCTTCATTTTTATATCTGGTATAATGATATCCTACTTGGTATAGCAAGGATGATAGGAGATATTATAATGATTGATTCAACGACACATGCAAAATAAAGAGTGATTTATACCAAAATATGTATAAATATTGACCTGGAGGTAGAGCTTCATAGCTCCATAGATTTGGTTGTTGATGCATGCTATTGGGTTCAGGTTATAAAGTATAAAAATATGTGTATATTTTACACATCCTATAAAAAACTAGGTCACTCTACTACTCAATGTCCTTTAAATAAAAAATCTAGAGCCATTAGTAAGTATGGATTTGTAAGGAATCCTTTGGCCCCTCTTCCCATCAAAAGGTTTCAACAAGATCTTCTAAGGAATTCATTGTGAATCCCCAAGAGATTCAATATGGTTTACCTATTTTTGAAGATCACCAACTAGGAGAAGAAGGAAATATTTTGTAACCTTCAACTTAGATTAATCCTAAATTTGGTTTCTCTAGTTTTGAATCTCTTTGAAAAACCCCTAGCTCTCATCCAATCCTAAAATTAAGGGGAAAGGAAAACCAACATATTGACTTCGATTATAAAATTACCCTCAAAAACAAATTTACCTTAGCCTTGGGTAGAGAGAAGAAACACCTTGTTAATCCTCGCAAATGAAAATTTTATCATTGTATGTGAGAGGTATGTTCTACTCTATTTATCAATTGTGTTTCTTTGTCTAGTATTTCAAGAAGAACTTCCTATAAGGCTTGAATTATATCTCCACCTCCATTAGAAGAGCTTGTAAGATGTCAGTTTGCTATGTAGATGAGGTGGACCTACTCCTTGGAAATATTAAGAAAAAGCTAGAGGATGCGAAACCCAATGCTACGAAAGAAGGCCCTCAATGAGGTGTTCATTCATTAAGGATACTTTGTGATTCTTTGTCTCTATTTCCCCTTGGGATTTTTCCCTTGTTATTATATTTGTAGGCTCCCTTGGCTGAGCCTCTCCTTAGTCAGGATCCTCTGTTATTGTTAGGATCCTTGTAGGACTTTCTTGAGCTAGTTTTATGTTATCTCTTGGTCATGTTTCCATTGTTGGTTGTTAAAGGTTTGGGGACCCCTTAAAAAACCCTTCTACTAAAAAATAAATATAACTATAATATTCATAAATCATCAAATAAATCAATATTTATGTTACAATGCATGGATCTTTGTTCAACTCTTCAATACTCTAACTATTGCTCTCCTCAAAATCATGGGAGATGCATCCTTTCACATTCCTTAGATTATGATAAAAATCTCATGACTCTTCACTTTACACCTTGCCACACATCATGTGAATCTTCACTTAAATATTTGACACCTAACATCTATGACTCTTCACTCACTTGATACTCGACACTCTCACACTTGCACACTTCACACCTTAACACCTTGTACACTTTATTACAAAAAATAAGGACACTCCTCACACATTGAAACATACATTAGAAAAATATAAAACACACTCCCTAATATAAAATTTACAAATGTACCGCATGGTACTTTGATATTACCAAATAATACAATATCTTGAACAAATATGTGAAAATACATTATACCTATTAGTATCTTTTTTATTAATTATTATACAATTTTATTTATAAACATTTTTTTTGTAATATATTTTATTTAGTCAAATATTTTCAACTATATTATATTCAATTGCCTTTGATACACTACACCAAAAAAGGGTTTTAATGGTGGTTTTTAAACACCCTTAAAGGCATTTCAAGATGGTTATTCAGCCTCTATCTATGAGGGTATCATAAAAAGTCCATGACGTATGGCGATGCCTAAAAATCGTCTCAAAAAGTTGCCCTCTTAGGATCTAAGAGGGTGGTTTATAACCACCCTCTTAGGGATATGAGGGTGGCTAGAACCACCCTCTTAGGTCTAAGAGGGTGGATAAAAACCACCCTCTTAGGGTTCAGACCTAGGCCTAAGAGAGCGGTTTATAACCACCCTCTTAGACCCTACGAGGGTAGTAATAAACCATCATCTTAGACCTAAGACGATGCTTTTAAACCACCCTCTTAGACCTAATACAATGGTTTTAAACCGCCATATTAGTCACCCTAAGATGATGGTTTATAACCATCATCTTAGGTCTAAGAGGGCACTTTATAATAGCCCTCTTAGGGTCTCAACCTAAAAAATATATAAATGATACCTCTCAATTAAAACAACATAGCACTCAACAATGGTTTGTTGTTTCTACTAAGGCATCCTTTATTTCTCATGGTCATTTCATATCCATCACAAGGGTAGTTTCAGTTGGAAGAATAAACAACAACATATATTCTTTTGACCCTATAAAAATAAATAAAACAATATAAATGTTTTCTCCCTTAACAAATTCTACCCAAAAAATGTAGAAACCAAGACCATTCTATGCTGGTTTTTCTTTTCTAAAGTGTGAAATATAATGATAGATTCCATGATCATTTGTGTCCAGCTATGTATAGCAATTTAAGACTCATACAAATGATTTCAAAAAATTATTATTCAGCTATGAAAAATGATATTCATTGCCTTATTATAAACTAAACTAACTTCCTTTAGGCATATTATTATTTTTTTCTTAAATAAAAGCTTTGGTTTTCAAATAGTCACAAGCAACTCCAAAACTAAATTGTTGGACATCCCTCATACACAGTCAAAGGTGTCTAGTTCTCTTTTGATTTTAGAATAAATAACCACATGGAAATTTATGTTCAAAACTTCCTAAGTTAACCTTCAAACAATAGTTAAAATTTAAACATTAATGTTTATTGAACCAAACTAGTATTATGGAAATATAATATAACATCTATGGCTGGAAGATTACAACGCTCACTATGGTTGCCAAATTTTTCATCCAAGCTATGTTCCAAAGTTTTCTATTCTTTTATAAAAGAAATAAATCACTGTAATATGGATTCTTACTAAAGGATAAGAAATTAAACTTGTTGATAAATATTTTAGCACCAAGTGCTTCTCTATTAAGTCAGTTGTCTCCTATCCGATGGTTAGGGAATAGAGCATTCCACTGAACTACTACATTTTCCATTTAAGCAAGAAAAACATAGAATAGAAGCAAGATTTCCCAACCATGGAAAGAAAAGAGTAATTGTAACATCATAAGACAAACATAAGTATTAAAATAACATTTCAAACCAAAGAGCTTATACGACTTTGCACACAGACTTCATGGTTTACCTCCTAAAGCACTCCTACGTCTTATGGTGCTTTACCATACTTTCTTCTTTTTGATTACCTTTTCACTACTTTCATGTGTGTGTCTTCTTCCTCAAGAACATCTCAAGAAGGAGAAGACCATTCACTTCCAACCGTAATTTCCAACTTCTCCCCTTTCTTCCAATCTGCTTTACCTATTTTTTAATTCTTATCGCTTCCATGGGATAGTTTCCATCCCATATAACCAATTTAGAGAAAAAAAGTTTAAATTATCATACCTTCTATTCCATGATATCCATTCCAAAATTGACTACTAAAGCCATCTCACCTTAAAATGGAACCTCAAATCTGTAAAAATTCTTTTTAGATTCCCAAGGCTACAAGCTTATTAGACTTTGTTACAATGTCATTGTTAACCAATTTTAAAAAAAAATATATTTTTTTTTTTTTTTATATATATATATTTTGTTTCATTCCAGGCATGTATAAAGCATTTCTAATTGTAAAGGTAAAGATGATTTGTTGGTTACAACTAAGCCAACACACCTCTCAGATGTATGAGTAGAGGAAAGTTTTCATTTCAGCTTATATTGTTAGTTCAATAGTGTATCTTTATGGGTTTTGACCCTTTAATCAGGCTCATTATAAATCATGTTTTTTTTAGACAACCTCTTGAGCATTAGTCAAGGCATTCTTCAGCTTGAACTTCAAATACTTCACCTATTTATGTCATTTTAAAGAATTTCAATGGAAAAATCAACAACAAAATACTACTGTTAAAATTATTTTTACGATGATATTGAAGATGAAAATGGCTATAAGGATGCTTGAAAATGATTGCAATTTCAAACATAATAAATATTTTATCTCCTAGCATCAGCCAATGCAATACTAAAACATCACACCTAAAAATTATAAACTTTGTATGCATCTTTCCCAAATTAAAAAAAAAAAATTATGTGAGCAAAAGCATTGTATATATAGAAATTCAGACTTTAAGAGAAGCCTGTAAGATTTTCCTAAAAATGGTAAACTTACCTTTAGCTAAAAACAAGTAGTGTTAACCATATACAAACTTCATCTGCATTTAACCAACAAATCATTCTTGAAATGTTGCATGGTTTGAATCTCTAAAGTGACAAGTTTCATAAATAACTAGATGTAAAAATAGTATTTCTCAGCTTAAAGCCATCTACTATTTCTATGTATGTCTTGCTCTCCAAGTTCTCATCTGTGCAATCAAAATTTAATAGAGATATTACATACAAAAGTAAATCAAGACCCAAGCATTAACATCAAAAAACAACTATTATAATATTCTGCTTGCATAGTTTTTAAGAGTACAAAACTCATCGATAATAATAATTTGAGACTCCAACTTAGGGTAACTCGCTAACCTTTCACTGTACAAACTATGTCGTAACAATACAAACCAAACTAAACCTGGCCTAGTTCTAGGCAAGTTGTGAACCCTAAAGTTGAAATTTTCATGTTGATGAATAACAAACCTGAATAAAAAATATACCTAAGATTGCTTTCCTACTACTATTGAGTCAATTTAATAATAGAATATAAACAAGCAATATTTTCTCAAAATCAATGAATCCTGTTGTTGCTCCTGTAGTGACCAAAAACTTCAAAATATAATCATTCCAAACTCGATCTAGCAAGAAATACCAAGACTTCCATATCATGAAAACAACAGATCAACCAAGTCCATAACTAAATACAAAAACACCAATTCTCCTTATGAAAAGTCCAGAATGTTAAGCAATTAAAATGGTCAGCTCTAGTTTCAATAGGTAACAAATTTGTTTCACCTACTAAAGAGCCACTCAACATTTGAAAACACATAGAATAGTGCCAATGGAATGACAGACATTTCTTGGCGTCATCCCTGCTTGTTGCCTCGTTAGTTTACACATAAAGTGTTCTTCCTTCAGAACCTAAGCATTCAAAGGTAAGTCAGGAACAACCCATTTAAAATACCCACAAATTGATCCTCTTGTGATAGACCAATTACCACAACCAAAAAAGACTTTTCCCTGTTGTGGCCCTGGTTTCTTAATCATACACTTGTTGCAATAGTTCCACCTAAGCATCAAATATAAGCAGGTAGTACAAATCTGGTTGTTGATGGCTTGAATTAAGATCTTCTTGGAGCGTTCATTATCATTTTTTACTCTTGTGTCCATTTGAGTTCCACTTGTTAGTGATTATACAAGAGCAGCCCTGTCTTCACAAATGCATGCTAGACACTACTCATAATGAAACAAACAATTAATTACCATATGCATGAAACTTGCACTTGAATACAATTATACCAGTTGAGGGTATTCATGTATCCATGTAGTTTCAATAGGAAGTTTGCAAGAGGCTTTGGATGGCTTGCAAACCCTCTTATTGATCTTTAAAAAAATATCAAATTCATTAGATAGAGGTAATGGAGGTTACATTGAACTCATGAAAAAATAATAATATCCAACTCAGTTTTAACACTCGTAGATTTTTTTTCCCTCTTCTTTGTGGTTCAATACGATCCTTCAAGTACAAGCATAAGGGCATTTCTTATGCAAAATGGGAAACCTACTCCTTCTAGAAGCAGAAGTGGACAAGTAAAGAATTTGAGCTTGTATAATAAGGAAAATTTTTGGTTTAAATGCATGCAATCTACAACTACCAAGGCTGCCATCAAAATATTGATAAATTGGTTCTTGAAGCTTAGCATTACACAATTTATTTTGAATAAAATATGGAATATTTTCTCTTAGATTACTATATGAAAACCAAGTTATTATTTACAAACAACAATAATATATTGCACCTCTTACATGTACAAAATAAAGAAATAAAAAAATTATATTATGTCCAAGAGTGACCAAAGGAGGTAAATGAAATTCAAAGACCACATCCGGTTAGAATATTTAAGTACTAGGGAAAAAGAACCCAAGGAGCTCAAGAAGTGGCTAAGAGATAAAATAGTATGAATATATATGTATATAAATAGAAAATTCTTATTTAAAGTGTAATTCTTATTTACAAATATCGGTGAATAGGTAACCCAAGATCCCTTATAATGGGTAGATGTCTAAACATCCCTACCCACCTCAATTATCAGAGATGAGGTGAGAGGGTATCCTGACTGGCCAAACTCATGCTCAGGATACCTACTCATCTCACTCTTAGCTTGGCTTCCCATTATTTGTAAATAATATTTGATTTAGGCTAGGCAATGAAGGAGCCCACAACATCCTTCATTATGGCTAGCTCATCATTCCTTCTATACAAAATTGTTTTCTCTTTATGGGCAACATGCACATTGACTTTCCAATAACCTTCACCCAAATGTTGACCATGTATAAGGTCTTCAAGGTTAGTACTGATCATCGTGCCTTCGACCACTACATTATCCTTATGGATTTGAGTCAAGTAGCAATCCCTTCTCTCAGTTTAAGTGATTGATGTCATTTTTAGTCCCTACATAGAAAATCAACAACCCTGATAAATTCACTGCATAGCGTACAATACAAACTAAGTCAATCATTTTATATTTGAAATAATAGTCATACCATTGATGACTCTGGCCTAGAAGGTATTGAGCAGTTGTCTGTGCCTTGATCACCACCACCAATATTATGTCCAATTGTAGGGATAGCATGTAGTGATGCTGCCTATGGAATTATATGCAATGGATTATTACAACTTTAGGGGTGCAACATGTAAATATTTTAAATATGAAATCATGAAAAAATTGACACATCTCTATCTATGAAAGTTGTGTCAAAATATCTTCAATATTTTTCTCTTTCTCTACAAGCTTCTCTTTGATCCATTTTTCCTTCTTTGCAAGATTCTCTTCCCACTTTTGCTCTTTCTCTACCGTATGCTCTTGCATCTAGTGCAACTTCTATATGTAACCCTCTCCAGAAAATAGAGCAGTTGGCGATACTCCTTTGTCGACACCCTAAACCCGACCCGATATTTTAGGTCCTAAAACCTTGGTGAGGGCATCATCCTTAATAGATTGATTTATGGAGCTCACAGATGACATTTCATCATCCAATTTTTTCTAGCAATATCACATGCATAGTTAACTGGTAACATGTTAAAAAAATAATCGATATAACAATGGTTTGAAGTTCAACGTATTGCTATTTCCAAGGGAATGTCACTTATGATTGTCTCCACAAATTCTGGTGAAATAGGAGCCCCATCCTTCTTTGTATGAGCTACCATCCACACGGTTGCACTTGGTAGTGGAGTTTCCACATTTTGTTGGCCCTTCCTTTGCAAGATATATAGTTAGAGAGACATGAGGATAAGTCATATGACAAAATAATAGAGCTATATTTTTCACATATAATTGACGAGTATGATAGAATACCATTTCATGCTCTAGTCGAGCATATACTGTTCGACTGTAAGTGTGCATGATGGATTGGTGAGATCTATTTTGTTTGTTCCTTTGCCTCACCACCTACAATATAATGAAGAAACCAATATATAAATTTATTAGGGAGAGCAAGATCAACAAAATTCACATGAACATAACAATGATATGAACTACCATAGCAAATTGGTTGGTACTTGCCTTAAATTCAATGCTACTCCTACCATTCACAAAGGCTTCCCAATATTTTTGTGATACATGAGGTGGGGGATTAGAAATTATATATTTGTCATTATCATACTTATCATAGTGGTTTTTCACAAGTCAATGCTTATGTTCATGCCATTGCTTGTCCATGGTCGCAAAGACCCATTTCTTCATTGTGTCCAAAATGATATATTTTTGCTACATCAAACCAGTATCTTATTAGATGCAATATTTATATAAGTATTCAAAAATGGATACTATGAACTCCATTGTCTAGAAATTCACCGTAATGAGTATCCATAATTGATTTATAACTTCCACTAGAACTGCTTTCTAGTCTGTATGGGTGATAGGGATAATCTCCCTCACAATCACCCCCAAGTAAGATGTAAACTTAATATAATTTTTTCCTACGATCTATCCGTTTAGATTGCAAATTATCTCCACCTTATATATGTTGCTTGACTTTGTTACACATATTTTTGGACCTCTCTTTCTATGATATTTAGTGTTTGAAGTGTGTGATGACCTAGCATCAACACCTATAATGTCGACACCATCCAAACATCATTATGCCATATAGTATGACAACGAGTAACCCAACATCACGAGCAAATTTCTTGTGTGGTCTATGTACATTTTTCATTAGCAAAAGCATTGCTAGCCTCATTTCAAGTATTCTCACCATCAAATTTATTTATGTTATGGGTCACCTCCTTATCTTCCTCGTTAACAGAACTTTATAGCTGGTATCCTCCACCAATTTCTACAATACACAATAGTCAATGACAAAACCATGATCAATTATAATATGCCTAGGTCAACCACTATTCAACAACACTGTCAAATTTCAAGTAATTACTAGTGTATGAGGCTTATGTCACTAACTCTTGATTTATTGTGATAACCTCAAGTACCTGTGGTGTCTTTCTTGGTATTTTTTGTTCATATTGACTATGTTTGTTCTAAAACCAATTCTTTTATTTCAACTAACTCTTCTAAGATAAAAAGTAGAAGAAACTTCTACAAATAAAAGGAAGAATCCTTAGCTAAATAAAAACTAGAAGAGTCAGTTGAAAGAAAAGAATCGATTTTAGAACAAAAGAAAGAGGTGATTAAATGTCTCCATTAGCATTAGTTGTTGTTACATCATTACAAGATATGGAGAAGATATAATAAGAACATATGTTTATCAAGAAAATATTATCATAAATTAGAGATATTTGTTAATATGATTGGGTTTCTATACTCATTCTTACTTGATTATGTTATTTTCACTTACTCTACATTTTATTCAATACATGTAGAAACAAAACACTCTTGGATTCTAAAACACAATGGTTAGGCCTAGTTAAATTCAAGCTTGATCACTTATTTGATTCTTGTGGGGTAGGATAGGTGTGTCCCTCCAGGGGGTCTCAAACTAGAGCATTTAACCTACCTTCATAAGGAAAAATCCCTCAAGAGGAAAACCATATTATGTAGACTCTTCAAAATCATTGTATAAATCATTGTATCACTTCAATGATTTAATATACAAATAATTGTATAAATCTATGTCAATATATATGACATCTAACTCACAATAACATGCTAGAGATAACACTTTATTTAAGTTGAAGATTCACTTTTGTATTAATGTTCAGAATCCCTATATATTTATTATTTAATTATCTTAAAGAAGTTTAATTTACCAATTATTATTCTTGACTTGTTAATCTACTAATATTCAAAACTATTTAGTTATTTTAAGGGAGATATTTAATTTTCCACTTATTGTATCTACTATGTGATCTAATAATCCTCAATACTATGACACCTAAAAAGTAAGCAAATTATCTTATCACTTCAATTTGAACATCAAATTTTGTAAACTCTTCAAAATAGCCTACTAGATCAGTAGATTAATTAAAATCTAATTCAAGAAATCACTAACGTTTAACTTGTAAAATATTTTATGAAAGTGAAATGAAATTTCAAGGGATATACCCCTAAATTATGTCCTTGTATTATGTTGGTTAGGAGGACATATCAACTAGCATAGACCTGTATAAGTACAGCTATGAGAAGATAGCAACAAACAATTCAAAGGGACCTAAGACATAACACCAAATCAAAGGAAGACCAAATGAAGCTCTAAAACTAAAAATTGAAGGAAGACCAACTACAATGCTACTATTTGAAAGAAAATCATACATGAATTTTAACAACCAGCTACCAAAAATAAGAATTATGCTAGCTACAGAAAGAGGTATGACCACCAAAAACATCAGATCCAAGATTGATAGAAATAAAAAAAATCAAGAAAGAAGCCTAAAGGCCTCACAAATTGAATTCATTCACCTGACATTTCTTCTCTAATCATATTAGGGACCATGGTATTCATAGGACTTTCAAGGATTTGATAAACCTTTTATGCCTCAACATTTCATTAAAGAGTGGTACTGAATCACCTAAAAAAATAAAATGCTTACGAGTTCATACTAAAGAACTGCATAATACTTGAACATGAAGAATGCTTTTCTAGACCAAATAATAAGCCCCTTTCGACTAGACATTTTAAACTAGCTCAAGAACAAATATCTCTTCTGAACAATAATTACATACTTGAGACAAAGCAATAAAATATCCTCTAAATCTACTATAATGTTGTCATTAGAAGGCACCATTAACTTTCCTTTAATGTCACAAAATTTACTAAACAATTCCACAAAATTTACTAAACAATTTAATAGAGATCAGATCTCATTTTACTGTAGTGTATATTTTTTAGTTTCAAGACTCTAAAATTATCACTTTCAACATATCAACATAATAGTTTAGGAGACAAACATAATCTCAATAGTTCTCCTATCTAGTAACTTCCTTGAATTCCCTAGCCAAGTAAACTAATATGCGGAACCTAGGCACATTGGATTGAAGCCAAAAGTAAAATAAAATCATACAAGTATCTACTAATATGCCTTACAAAAATGCAAGAACTTATTTATCTATCATTTATTAATTTTCAATGCTTTACCAAATTAATGGTAAGATAAAACCAAAAGCATGTGAACTTATACAAAATTCCCTAGCCATTTGGCTCATGATATTCCCAATACTAATGGAAAACTAGAAAGTACATGCAACCTTGTAAACACCACCCAGGCAGGCATGTTGTCTAGTATGGGACCTGAAAAACTATCTTTACCTTTATACCCTACTGTAAACCTCATAGAAATATTGATTGGTCTACCTTATTGTTTTTTATGGATGGTTCTCTTAGGCAAGTTGTGTTTTGCAGCTATAAAATATAGCCTTTAATCATGGTGTTGTGTAACATGTAAGTTTTTCCTGACCTACAAAGTGCATTAATAATTATATTATAAGTGGTCAAGTCTGGATGATAGTGGTTCTTATCCAACAGACCAATAACTGCATAGGATTATTCAAAATTTTCTTGCTTTCAAGGACCATCAATTATTTTAGTAAATGTTACAATGTTTGGACTGCAACCTTTGGAACTCATCTCTTCCAAAATACTGTAAGCTTCCCTCCACTATACTCCCAATTTTTGATATTTTTTTGTCATTGTGTTTAGTTTTCCAATAGGTGGTTTGTCAAAGCAAATCAAGAACAAATCTCTCTTCTGAACAATAATTACATACTTGAGATAAAACAATAAAATGTCCTCTAAATCTGTTGTAATGTTGTCATTAGAAGGCACCATTAACTTTCCTTTAATATCACAAAATTTACTAAACAATTCCATAAAATTTACGAAAAAATTTAATAGAGATCAGATCTCATTTTATGTAGTGTATATTTTTTAAGTTCAAGACTCTAAAATTATGTCACTTTCAACATATCAACATAATAGTTTAGGAGATAAACATAATATCAGTAGTTCTCCTATCTAGTAACTTCCTTGAATTTGACTAGAAATATACATTTTTCTGTAGACTCTTCAAAATAGCCTACTGGATCAGTAGATTAATTAAAAGTTGATTCAAGAAATCACTAACTTTTAACTTGTAAAATATTTTATGAAAGTGAAATGAAATTTCAAGGGATATGCCCCTAAATTATGTCCTTGTCTTATGTTGGTCAGGAGGACATATCAACTAGCATAGACCTGTATAATTTTAGCTATGAGAATATATAAACAAATAATTCAAAGGGACCTAAGACATATCACCAAATTAAAGGAAGACCAAAGGAAGCTCTAAAACTAAAAATTGAAGGAAGACCAAATGAAGCTCTAAAATGAAAATAAAAGGAAGCCAATGTGGGTTTTCTTATTGGTATTAATAAAACTAAAAACTGAAGGAAGACCAAATTAAGCTCTAAAATAAAAATAGAAGGAAGCCACTATGGGTTTTCATATTATTATTAATAAAATTGAAAATCGAAGGAAGATCAAATGAATCTCTAAATAAAATAGAAAGAATGCCCAAATACAAAATTTGGTTAAGGTATTCATATTGGTATTAATAAAACTAAAAACTGAGATAAGACCCATGAAAACAGAGAGAACACCCAAATACATATACATAGGAATAAAAAAATCTCAAATATCTACTTGTCAAAACATAATTTTTTTAGATCAAATGGCATAAGCTCAATTATTATATTCAATTTTAAATTTTACATACCAAAATATGCAAGTTTATATTCAAAAATTAAAACCCTAGCTCTGCCTCTATCGTGCATTGCCTAAATTCTTAAATCTCTAGTTTTACCTCTATCGAATGCTACCGAAATGCTTAAATCCCTAGCTCTACCTCTATCGTGTGCTACCAAAATGCACAAATCCCTAGCTCTACCTCCATCATGCATTACAAAATGTTGCTCAAATACTTAGATTTACCTCCATTACACATTGTAAAATTCTACTCAAAGCCATAGCTCTAGCTTCATTGTGTGTTATAAAATATTGCTCAAATCCCTAGCTCTATCTCCATCACACATTGTAAAATGCTCAACTGAAATGATGTTCAAAGCCCTAGATCTATCTCCATATTGTGCTATGAAATGCTCAATTGAAATGTTGCTACTCAATCCCTAGCTCTACCTCCATCATGCACTATGAAATGCTCAACCAAAATGCTTCTTAAAACCCTATCTCTACCTCCATCCTGCAATGTAAAATGCTCAATCAAAATACTGCTTCTCAAATCCCTAGCTCTACCTCTATTGTATGTTGTGAAATTCTCAATTGAAATGTTGCTCAAAGCCCTAAATCTACCTCCATTATGATTTATGAAATGCTCAACCAAAATGAGACCTGGTATTTTCCCGTATAATTTTTTTGTTGAGACCCTAAGAGGGCAGTTATAAACCACCCTCTTAGGGTTGCCTAAGCCACCCTCTTAGACCTAAGAGGGTGGTTTATAACTATCCTCTTAGGTCACCCTAAGACTATGATTTATAACCACCCTCTTAGGATAATCCCAAGAGGGCGGTTATCCTAAGAGGGTGGTTTTTAATCACCCTCTTAGGATATATTAATGCAATTTTTTCCCATCGTAAAAAACCGCCTTACTTTAGCCACCATTAAAGCCCTTTTTTGGTGTAGTGATATATAATAATTTTAAATATTAATTAAAATTATTTTATGAATAAAGCTTTTATTTAATCTTAATTTCAATTTTAAATAAACATATCAATTTCTCACTTAATTAATGTTATTGAAGGCATAGAAATATGCTTTGTTCTTGAACATGCTTATCTATTTTTCCATATTCTTTAATAAACTTTGATAATATTTAATCTATATATATTTGATTGATTGAATGGTGGAAGGGATTTTTAAAGGGTCCCCAAACCTTTTACAAAGGGAGAAGACCCCTAGAGAGGGCCCTATAAGATAGACTCCTAGGGACTAGAGGGAGAAAATCAACAACACCAAACTAGGGGAGGACCCTGAACCTTATCACAAAATCAAAATATACTCCTAAGGACTAGAGGGAGCAAAAAAAAAACAAAAACAAAATAGGGGAGGACCCTAAACCTAATCATAAAATGACAAAAAACATGAGAATAAGAAAGTAGAGGAAGGAGAAAAAGAGAGCAATGTTGAGAGGATTAGTCATCTTCAACAATGATTGGGGTATCCAATACCTATTCAGGATCATCATCCTCATATTTATTTTTGTATTCCTCTAGCAAAGTAGCAGTCTATTGAATGAAATAAATGCTCATTTTTGCTACACTAAGCATGATACCAAGTAAATTTTCAAATCCCTACATATAACCTTTATTATTGATGAAGGAGATACACGTGTCATGAAGGGGAGATTTTAGTAGTAGAGAGATGCTGCTTTGGGTGGCCACCTTATGGAGAGGAGTGTACAAGGAAGGGTTACCTCTCTTGATTTTTTAAACCACAAGGACATAATCCATAGCTTCCTCTAAAGAATGATGAGGCTCAATATGAATTGGAGATATTTTCCTTTTTTTGGTTTGTGACTTAATACAGACCAAGTGATAGTGGGATTCCACTTTGACTTTAGGGGTCCCTACTTCACCTTTGGGATTAAACACCAATCCACAACTAGTATTTTAGGCGTTTGGAGAAGGCACTCGATTGATCAAATAATCCTTGGTGGGGTTGTCAATAATCACCTCAGGTTGAGGATTCTCCATATGGGTTTCATCTGATAGGGAGACTCTCAAAGATCTTCCTCTATTTAATTCAATTCTCAAAATAGATTTTTAGGCTTACTTAGATAGAACATGATAATAGATGATCATGTGAATTCCTTGATGGACAAGATAGGATGAGAACCCACTCTGTGCATTGTTAATGGACTTACCCATGGACTTGTACAAAAAGTTAGGAATATCGATGCTTTTCCTTCCATGAATTGGGAAGAGATTCACTTACAATATCACCCTTATCCTTTTTGATATTTTCTCCTTTATCCTTGAAAATAAGTAGTTCACTTACCATTAAGTGTTTTTCTCTATTGATCATTTTTCTAGAGTTGGGAAAACAAGAGATTTTAGAAATAAACTCTATGGTGATTGTCAAGTTGATCCCTTTCACACATAATATACCTTTATTCCAACTATTAACAAGCTCCTTGGATAGTTCTATATCGTTGCCACCACATTTTTTTAGAAAAGGCATATACCCAAAATCATCTAGAATCTCTTCCACCGGTTTATCCACTTTGAGAACCTCAGGTTTGAATCTAGAATCTATCTCTACTATGAAGAGGGAAGCATAGAAGATGGATAAAGGAGACTGAGTGCAAAGGTGGTACAATAAGGGTATGGAGAGAAAGAGGTAAGTTAAGAAGAGACTAAGTAAAGGTGTACAAATATGGGGAGAGGTAGACAATCTATTGAGGAAAGGCCATAGAGCAGGTGATGGAGATAAGAATACAAAGGGTGAAAGATAGTCAATCGAAACCAAGGAAATTAAAGAAATAAAAAGGAAACTAAAGATAAGATCTACTCTTATAGAAATATTCCAAAATCTACCATGAATCAAGAGCTTTCTAGAATACATACTATTGCATCTTGAATAGATCATCCTCCTAACCTAATGATAATCTTTTCCATGACGATAAATCCTCCTTGGAATCATTACTCCCCTATGACACAAGGTGAGGAGTAATGGGTTTTTATGATGGTGATTATTGTAATCAGTAGGGTGGCCAATCCATACCTTAATATTATTGGAGTAGAAAAATAAATAAGGAACATGGCACATAGTCCTAGTTGGCATACGACCAAGAGCTTGAAATATGTGGCAGTGGGACTTTTTCTAGAGATGGGTCCAAGCTTGAGTGATATGACACTAACATTTGGATAATCATGTGACCATAATTGAGACCAATGGCTAACCAATACAAACCTTCAAATTATTGGAATAGGAAAATAAATTATGAACGTGGCACAAAGTCCTAGCTAACATACAAACAAGAGCTTAGAAAATGTTATGATGGACCTTTTTTTTATTTACAAGCCCAAGCTTGAGAGACATGGTTCCATATACACATTAAGATATGATTGGGGGCCATTTACATAAAATCACGAGAAGGAACTATCACTAAATAATAAATTAAAATCTTAAGGCACAACCATCAAGGCAATCGTGAGATACCCATTGATACCAATGACACAAGATCACAAATCTAAGGTTTGTTGAAAAAAAAGTGAGAAGGGACAAAACAAGGAGGGACACATGAATCATTTGCGTAACCAAGTCAAATAAAAAGCCAACAAAATCACCATAGAAGACATGTAAAAATGGTGGGAAGGAAAAGGAATACATGACAATGGTGAATAAAACATAAGGGTAAGAATGATGGGGTTAGAAAAGTATGAGAGGGAGAGTGGGGCAATCACCATGTCAGTGTTTAGTGGTGTAGGAAAATAATATAAAGAAGGTTCAAGAGGGGAAGCCAAGAAGAAGGCCTTGAGGCCAATGAGAAAAAGTCCTTGGTAAGGATACCAAAGGGAATGGGGGGAAGGAAACCCAATTTGTATATGCATGAAAAAGAAAAGTAAGACTTAGACCACATAAAACCCTCCATCAAGGGAATTTATGAACAGGTGTGAACAACGAAAGTTATAATTCCAAATGGAGAGGTCTTCCTAGATGAGGCCCAGATTTGCTAGAGCATCAACAACTTGGTTTCCTTCACAATAGACATGTTAGACGAGGTAGTTATCAAGCTACAACAAGGATCTCTTATGTTCTTCCAAAAGGTGGTCAATACTCTAGGTTGGATATTGAGTACCTTTTAGCATGTTGATTATGTTCATGGAGTCTCCCTCAATGATGATCTTATTGAAAGGAATGTTATCAAGAAGAGCAATACCTTGGTACAAGGTCCTAACTTCAACAAAATGACTCATCTGGTTATCAATATTTTTAGCATAAGCAAGTAGAATCTGGCTCTTATCATCTCTAAAAATACCACCTACCCCTATAGGACCTGCATTACCCTTAGCAACACCATCAAAATTTAATTTGATCCAAGGACCAACCTAGAGGGGAAGGAGTCCACCTAAATTTTTATTTTTCCACTTTACTGATTTAGGGAATAGAGGATGGAGGGGGAAGGCCAAGAGAAACCACCAACCTGGTATCGAAGTGAGATTATTTCCCATATTGAAAGTGTATTATGGAGGAATTTATTTTGTTGCTTCAAGAATTTTTATTTTGATGGACAGGTGATCTTTGGACTCATTCCAAAAATCTCTATTGTTTCTTTCTTTCCATATCTCCAAAGGAAGTGGGGAAGACAAAAGGTCCACAAATATCTCATCCTTTGGCCTAAAAATAAGGAAGACCATTGAAGGCATAAATATTTAATATAGTTTAGATATTCCTAGGCATAATCAAAGGAGTTGAGAATAAAATAGACTTTTTAGAAGAAAGGGCAACCAAGGAAAATATGCTAGGTAGATTTGGAGTTCATTTTGCATAGATAATATATATTGGGAATTTTCATTCCTATAGAATTAAGGTTATCAATATTAAGGATATTATTATAAAAAACTAACCATAAGAAGGTAATTTTAGGGGTGAGATGTTTGAGCCAAACAAGTTTGATAGAGAACCAGTCATCTCCCTTTTCTTCTACTAGGTAATAAGCGGATTCCACTGAATGGAAGCCTCCTTGACCTGTCTTCCAAACTAGGGAATCATGACTCTTAGATTTAGGGATGAAGGAGGTCCTTAACATTCTTAAGATATTTTTTTTGGCCTTATCTTCTATGTCATTTAATTTTCTCCTTGGAAAGGACTTTCAAACTTTTTTCCTATTAACAAGATCAATGAAATCACAAAATTTGGTATCAAGGATGCAGTTTGTAATGGGATTTAGAATAGCAAGATCAATATTCTCAATTAGAGGGAATTCCAAAATCCATGAGTCCTTCTAAAGGTAAATTTATTTTATAGAACCTCAATTCCATATTACCCCTCTTTGGATTAGGTGCCTAGTCTTAATGAGGGAGTTCTAAAAAGCGGAACCATTAGGGGGAGGGGGCTTCTTTAAGATATTATTGCCCTACCACACATACTTTGCAAAAATGATTTCAACCCACCCTACCTTGTCCTTGTTAAGAAACCTCCATTAGCAATGAGGGACTTTTTCATCTATTTTACTTTTCTGAATCCCAAATATTTCTGTTCTTTCTTAGAGAAAATTTGATTCTAGTATACCAAAGGAAATGTTTTATGGTTATCCGACCTGGATCAAAGGAAATATTTTTAAATTTGTTCAATTATTTGATTGATGTATGAAGGGGTTTTAAAAATGGAAAGGAATAATATTGGGTTACTTTAAAGAGTGGCTTTAACCAACTAAGCTTTCTTGCTTGGCTGAGGAGAGTTCCTTTCCACTCAAATAGTTTTTTATTATTATTTCAATGATCGGATTCCACAGGCCATCATGGCACTTACCAAAAAATAGAGGTAGTCTAAGTTAGATAGAAGGAAGCTCAAAGATAGCATAGCCTAGGATCTTAGTGATCTTCCTTTATCTCCTTATAGGACTATTTAGGAAGATCTTGCTCTTAATATAATTGACTTTTTTCCCAGATGCCTCTTCATAAAGGTTTAGAATAATTTTGATATGCTTGGCTTGGGGATGGAGGATAAAGTAGCAAGGATGGTGTAATATGCAAATTTTTGGTGGATTATTAGATTTATAGAGGATTATGGATTGACCCTAGAGATGGTCCCCTAAATGCAGGAAACTTTAAAGGATCTCCCAAGAGTCTCCATAAGGATTATGAAAAGGAAATGGGAGAGGGGGTCTCCTTGCCTTAGACATTTGGAGCTAGATAAGTAGATGACAATCGACCCATTGATAATAACCAAGATGCTAGTAGAGATGACACATTTCTTAACTAAATTTATCCACTCTTGATGAAAATCAAAGGTAGTTAAAATAGATAAAAGGAACCTCCAAGATACTCTATCAAATACTTTATTCATATCGAGCTTTTAAAAAACCAGCTTTTCCACTTTTGTCAACTGAATGGATGAGATAATGGATGGTGATGATTCCATCAGTGATAAGCCTTCCTTCAACAAAGCTACCTTAGCAAGGGTATATGATTAGGGGAAGGATTTTATTAATCCTATTGACCATGAATTTAGAGAGGATTTTGTAAATAGTATTACATAAACTAATAGGCCTAAAGTATGAAAGGGATTTGGTTCTTGTTGTTGTAATAATGAGAACTAAAAAGGTAGAATTAACATATATGAAAATATGTTTGGTTTTTTAGATTTCTTGGATAGCATCCACCACCTTTGCTACAAATACATTCTAGAAATTTTGGAAGAAAGGGATAGGAAACCCATCAGGCCCAAGAGCCTTGTCCCCTTCTATAGAAAAGACAACTACTTTAACTTCATCCATAGAAAAGGGGTTAGATAGGAAGAAATTAAGATTTTAGGGGATGAAAGAAGAATTGTTGGCTAATAGATTGTTTGAGTCATGGGTGTTGCTTGGATCACTTGGGCCAAGAAAGTTTTCAAAGTATGAAACTATTTCAGCTCTAATATCCAGGATGTCCTCTATAGTGGATATGTCTATCTTGACCACTTCTAGAATATTGTTAATGCTTCTAGTTATGGGAGTAGAGACATGAAAGAACTTGGTATCAAAGCACCCTTCCTTCAACCAAATAGCTCTGGATTTTTATCTCTAGAGAGTTTCTTCACATGTCAAAATGTTGTGAAACTTAGCAAGAATTTTATTTTCATTGTGCCTTGAGTGTATTGAAGATTTTCCATTTTGAATCACATATTCAATAAGACTTAGCTAACTTTGAATATTTTTTTTCTTTTGGAGAGATTAATAAAATCTTATCTATTCCATTTTTTTAGATTAAATTTGATAAACTGTAACATTTTGATAATTTGGGATATGATAGGGCCAAATAATTTTTGGGTCCACTAATAAGCAACCAACAAGAAGATATTTGGATGACGAAGCTACATTTTCTAAAATTCAAAGGGTATTTTGAATGAAGAGGTTGGATGCATGGATTTTAGGACTAGGGGATTATGATATGATCCAATTTGAGGGTGACATCTCCAAAGGGGAGATTACCTCATTGGAAATAAGGACTCTATCCAATCTAAGTTGAATTTGATGACATCCTAGTCTCTTGTTGCTCCAAGTAAATTTAGTGCCTCTCAAGTTTATGTCCATCAACTCATTACCATTCACAAAATTGAAAAAGTCTACAAATAATTTAGAAGTGATGGGGCTACCTCCAATTTTTTTAGAAGGATATAGGAGAGATTTAAAGTCCCCAGCCAACATTTATGCTTGATTATTGAAAATACTTCTATTCTAGCCCAAGGTGTTCCATAGAGATAATATTCCCATGGGGGTTTTTGGAGCATAAATTTTTGAGAGGATCCATCTATATTATGTGATATTGTATTAGAATAGGATATTTATTATTATCTTAAAAGTTGATATAAATATATCATCACTAATTGAGGGATCCCATAGAAAAAGCAGACCCCCTAAAGCACCTTGAGCAAAGTTGGCCAAAAAATACCTTTTTTCCAAATCACTTTAGAGAGTCTTACAAAATTGGAGGCTTTGACTATAGTTTCTTGAAGAAGAATTATATGAGGGTTCAAGTTTTTCCTCATGGATGCAAGAATATGTTACTTGGCATGGCCATTGAGGCCTCACATTCCATGAGAGGATCTTCATTTATGACTTTTTGAGGGGAATTTTCTTCCTCTACCTTGGACGAAGGAGAGTTTATTTTTGAGTCCCACATCAAGGGTGGTCCCTATAAAATGATTCTAATTTTGTGATAGACATAGGTTGGATTGAGCTCCAATGGTTATTTCCTCCTCTAATTCTATTTTTCTAATGTCCTAATTAGAAGGTCAACCTTTCTATTTTTGTTTTTGACATCTATAGATCATTTTTTGGTTTCTAGTCAAGAGGTGAGGGGGAATCTACTTGGAGAGAACAATTTGAATTGGATTCGGGGTTGAAAAGGACTAAGCATCATATTTTACAAGTATGTAGTTCAAAGGAGTGTCTTCATAGGTAAATAAATGAGAAGAAGGGGAGCTTTAGGGAAGTCCTAGGCCATAGAGGAGACAACAACATGTGAGTGGGAGGAAACTTGACCTATCAGGTGAAGGGAATATTTTGAGAGCAAGAGAGAGCTAGGGAGAGAATTTGGAGGAGGACTAGGAGAAAGAGATAGAGGGGCCTCTAGGGAAGAGACATGACCATGATAATCTGACCCTGAAGGAACACCTTACTTGGAGATAAATGAGTCTTTGGTATTCAGATATGATACTAGGTTCTATATAATAGGAAAGGAGATGTTTAGAGAGGTAAAATAGAAACTAACCTAGGATGATGATCCTTCATCAATTATCTATATAGTTTTATTTCCTTTGGTATTTTTGGCCTCTGAAATGATCGAAGGTAAGGTCTGCTCATTGGTCAAGGTATGGATCTCACTAGCATTCGGTCTTGTTTGTCCAGTGGTCTTATCTAGAACTGTAGACTTTCTAGGATTTTTGTGATGCCAAGACTTCTTGGGTATAGCAAGATGTACTTATTTATTGCATGAGGTATAGAATTCTAGTTGGTTCTCATACTCAATCATCTAATGCCAGTTGTATATTTTTTATAAGAGCTTTATGGAGGTGGGCAAATCAAACTCTAAGTTGATATTAATGCACATTATAGCATAAACTATGTGATATTTAGCTTTGGTAGTTGGATCAAAAGAAACAAGCTTGCCTATATCTCTAGAAATTCCTCTAAGTATATCTTCATGCCAAAAGTGAATTGATAGTTCAATGAGTTTGACCCAAATTGGGGCCATGTTGATGCATTGGGAGTTTGGATCAAAATTAGGTCCCCATTTCCTTAGAAAAATCCTATTATGGAAAAAGAACCAAGGAAATCCTATGAGGATTTGGCTTAAATCCTCAAAATTATTCAATTTAATGAAGAAAAATCCTTTGGCGTTCACCATTAATTCCATATGGTCTTGGGTCCTCCACTTGGAAAAGTCTCATTTCCTAATTGATTCGATATCTAGTCTAGAGTAAAAAAATTTCCCAATAAGGGAGAAAGCATCTTGAGATACATTCAAGGCCATGATATTAGGAGGAATATTCAACTTACCTTGACTTATAAGGAGGCAAAAATAACTATTAGAACTAAAAGACAAGTTGGAATTTTTCAAACTATTTTCTCAAAGGATAAAGCAAGGGTCTCCTTTCAAGGAAAATTTGGGGGATCAAGAGTGGGAGGTGGATCCACCCTGATTCTTGTGATCTCTAACCATCCATATATACTATCACTAGAGCCATCCCCATGACTCAGAGTTCTCCCAATATTACCAACAATGTTCTTGCCATTACTTGATTTAAAATTTTGCAAAACGTTTGCCTTCATCACCATCACCATGAAAAGTCTTTTTTTTTTAACTATAATATTTTGAACTATATTTAAACAAAAAGAATAATTTTAAATTTATATTGGCATATTAAATTTATCCATTCCCATAATTTTACATACATACATGAAGAATTTGAAGTTGTATTTTAAAGCAAATGGAAATTTGATGAAAAAAGATAAAAATATAGCTAGGTTGTAGAATGAACAAAAAAATTAAAAAGAGAGTTGGAAAATTTCAAGAAATTGACACAAGGAAAAGACAAGAATGATAACTTGTAGGCTAAGAAAACCACAACTTTGGTGTTAGATGGAAAAACAATATTCAAAAAGATTTTTTTGAATATAAAAGTTTTATTTTGCAAGTTCATGGTTACATTCAAAAGAAAAAATTTATTATCTCCATAAACCCTAGTAGTAAGTGTAACTTCATCAGTAAGGACTTGGTTAATAGTGTATAGATTCCAAAAAGGATGGATAATTTCAAGGAGAAAGATATATTAATTTTCTATTGTGATGATTCTAAACAAAAGCACATTTAAATTATGAAGGTTTAAAGTAGTATCATAGACTTGGGCATATAAGCTATGGATTTTTGAGATACATTAGTCACCATCATATGGTCATTAGGCTTTCATAATTATCCCCTCCAAGTGGTACAAATGAGGTATGTATTCTAGGGAAGCATCATAGGGAGACATTTCCAAAAGGGATTGTAAGAGAATACTTTCATCCCTTGGAGATCATACACAATGATATTTGTAGACCTATGGGTACATAATAACTTTTAGGAAAAAGGTACTCCCTCCTTTTTGTTGATGATTTTTTATATATATGTGATTGTATATTATTCACACTAAGAATGAGATCTTTCATAGATTCATAAACTTTAAAGCTCTTGTTGAGAATTAGGTAGATAAAAATATAAAATATCTAATAATATATGGAGGAGGTGATTTATGATTTTTTTGCTTCTCATGGAATTGCATATAAGATGATTGTTCACCATACTCCTAAGCAAAATGCTATGGCTAAAAGGAAAGATAAGGTAATCATGGAGATGGCATGATGTATGATTCATGCCAAGGGGATGGATCATAAATTTTTGAGTGAGATAATCTCTTATGCATCATGCATCATCAATAGGATTCCTATAAGGGTACGTAGTTCAAAGCATGACACCACTTGAGAGGATGACAAGAGCCAAGCTTGATATATCTTGATTTTGTATCTTTGGGTCTTTAGAATGAGTTTGCAGAATTTAGAATATTCAAAAGGAGGAACTAAATATTCATTAGTGTATCTTTATGGGTTATTTAGATACCTAAAAGGCATCTCACCTTTATGACCCTTAGAGTAATAAGGATTTGATCCAAGTAGATATCATTTATGATGAGGTCCTTCCAAGTGCTTCTTCTACTTTGATCATTGTTATAGAATATATTACATTATTGGGTACATATCAATGTACCACCTTTGGTACATTACTAGAGTAG
This sequence comes from Wollemia nobilis, assembly GCA_028583015.1. Lineage (NCBI taxonomy): Eukaryota > Viridiplantae > Streptophyta > Pinopsida > Araucariales > Araucariaceae > Wollemia > Wollemia nobilis. The sequence goes on along the minus strand of JAQPPZ010004369.1, from coordinate 33,280 downwards.
GAGTTTAATTTAGAGTAAAGTTGAGTAGTTACTTCAACATTTAATAAATGCACAAATTTCACAATGTTCAATGATGTAAATGTGCATGCAATCCACATGTACATAAGTCATAGGATAGAGTCAAAGGTAGAGTAAGGGCCAAGGAACCTATATTCCTATATAAAGCTCTTATTGTGGGTGAATTTGAGAGGAGAGAATATAGAGTATGCATAGTATAGATTAGTAGTGTGGTACAATGTATTTCATTTTATAACAGTTTATGGAGTGTTCATATCCTCCATTATACTGCATTGTACTATTTTTGTGAGCTTTCATTAATGGTATATTTAATATTTATTGTAGAAGTTTATCTCTTTATTTTATCATATATTTTAGTTCTATTAACATATAGATATCATAGTTTACTTATCTTGCATCTTGTGGTTGCATTTCCTATATCATATACTCATTAAAAGCTAACAGTGGTATCAAAGCACACAGTAGATCAATAGGAAATAGGGAGATCCACAAGTGAGATTGAGAGAAATATAGAAATCTTATTTACAAATTTCTAATATTGCATTTGGCTAGTCTTTCCATAGGGTTGTAGAACACATAAATTCCACTAGATTGACAAATCAACTAGTGAAGATTGATTATCTCTAGATTTAGAATTTCTTCTATTATAGTCCTACTACTTTGTTACAGGAAATAAGAGACTCAAAGAAATTTGGGACGCTTCCTAAAAAAGAGTTAGGAAGAATATATTCTTTATAATCAATCTAGCACAGAAGTAACAAGAGGAAGAACAAATATTTTGAGGCTTGAAGAAAAGGTACCATTGCTAGAGATTGCAGACTTGCAGAGTGTAGAAGAAGAAAAGGGCATAGAAGTCTTGTTGTAGATTCAAGGAAGAGAATCCATAGAATATTCTAGGAGAATATTAGATATTAGTGATATCTATTGAATATTGAAGAAATCAACCTGAGAAGTTAAAGAGACCTACAAGAGTAACTATTGAAGAACTTCCAGTTTTTGGAAGAGAAAGAGAAGTACTAGCAAAAATTCTATTTTTGAAGCAACAAATTTTATAAATCCAAGAGGGGGATATCATTTCTAAACTTCCATAATAGAAGGTTGAATAAAATATCTCATTTAGAAGACCAAATATGCTATGAGAGCAAAGATCCTAAAGAAGAGGTCTCAAGGAGAAAATAAGAAGAAGGCTTGGTGAGCCTCATTAAAGGAGATTTAGAGAAGACCATTGAAGGAGTTCCTGGGAGAACTCATTGGAAAAAGTTACTACCAATGAGAGGTTCTTGATAAAGGAATATTTTGGTATAATTATTGCCATCTAGCAAAAAGCCCAAATGGAGATAGATTTGGAAAGAATTTTGCCAAATTTTGGAGGATATTGGTGAAGAACTCAAGAATTTTAGATTCTTGAGAAGAAGGCCTTGATTGAAGTCAAACTTTGAAAAGGAGGTTGAATAAGAAAAGAGCTAGACATTACTACCAAACTTGAGAGGTTTGAATATTTTATTTTAAGGCTAGAAGGCTCATTCGGAGATAGGGGTTTATTGAATATACAATAAAAAACTAAAGGATTCTTGAAGGAAAATATTAATTGCCATTTGGAGGATTTCCCTACAATTTTTTTGAGATTCAAGGACAACATTTTCGTGAAGAGATTGACATCTTTACAATATAAAAATTTTATATTTGAGAAAAACAAGAAAGAAACAACTTAGACAACATCAATAACTGCTAAGTTTTAGATTTCTAGGATACATCTTGAATGTTGAAGCCATCAAATTATAGTATCAAGAAAAAATATATAAGGAGGTATCAAGCGGCAAATTGGTGTGTTTGTGAAGCTAGTTTGGACCAAAAAAGAAGAGCTACAATTTTATCTAGTAAAATATAGCAATAAGGTGAATCTAATAACCTTGTAATACTTCATCTATAGAGTTTGTTAAGGTAAGCAACTTGGGTGCAAATAGGTTTATTAGTTGAAATTTAATTTAATTTGTTATCAAGTTCCATTAAGCACCATATTAGAGTTTTAAGAAGTTGCAAAGAGAAGGTTGCATATTATAGTCTTCAAGAGAGTGCAAAAGGAATTTTATTTTAAAGGTTTATACCTACACACTAAAATAGGAGTTTCATCTTCCTATTGTTTAAGTTAAAGCAGAGAAGACTACATCAAGTTTGCAGATATTATAGTGCATTTAAAAGCTATTATTGATACATATTAATTTGATATTTATTTTACAAGATTGATAAGGTGAGATCAATATTACACTATATTAATATGCAACATTCTCATATAGATATCATAGTTTACTTATCTTACATCTTGTGGTTGTATTTCATATATCATATACTCATAAAAAGTTAATAATGGTATCAGAGCACACGGTAGATCGATAGAAAATAGGGAGAGCCACAAGCGAGATTGAGATAAATCCAAAATCTCATTTACAAAATTTCTAATATTGGATTTGGCTAGAGTCTTTCCATAGGGTTGTAGAAAAACTCATGAAGACTACGACTCAACATAAATTCCACTAGATTGAAAAATCAACTAGTGAATATTGATTATATCTACATTTAGAATTTCTTCTATTACAGTCCTAATACTTTGTTGCAGGTAATAAGATATTCAAATAAAGTTGCAAATATTCCCATAAAATAGCTAGGAAGAATATCTTCTTTAGAATCAATCCAACACATAAGCAATAAGAGGAAGAATGAAGATTTGAAGGCCTAAAGAAAGGGTCCCATTGCTAGAGATTGCAGACCTACAGAGTGTAGAAGAAGAAAAGGCCATAGGATTCTTGTTGTAGGTTCAAGGAAGAGACTCCATAGAAGAGTCCAAAAGAATATTGAAAATTGGTGATCTCTATTGAATATTGAAGAAATAAGCCTGAGAAGTTGAAGAGACCTACAAGAGGTCCTATTGAAGAACTCTCTATTTTTGGAAGAGAAAGAGGACTAGCAAAAGTTCTATTTTTGAAGCAATAAATTTTAGAGATCCAAGATGGAGATATCATTTCTAAAATTCCAGAGTAGAAGGTTGAATAAAAGGTCCCATTGAGAATACCAAAGAAGATACGAGATTGAAGACCCTAAAGAAGAGGTCATAAGGAGAAAATAAGGAGAAATCTTGGTGAGCCTCAGTAAAGGAGATTCAGAGAAGGCCATTAAAGTGGTTCCTAGGAGAACTCATTGGAAAAATTTAATACCAATGAGAAGTTCCTAATAAAGGAATATTTTGGGAAAATTATCACCATCTGGAAACAAGCCCAAATAGAGATAGACTTGGCAAGAAGTTTGCCAAATTTTTGAGGAGATTCATGAATATCTCAAGAATTTTAGATTCTTGAGAAGAAGGCCTTGATTGAAGTTAGAGTTTGACAAGGAGGTTGAAGAAAAAAAGACCTATAAATTACTACCAAACCTAAGAGGTTTGAAGATTACCTTTGAAGGCTAGAAGTCTCATTTGAAGATAGGGGTTTGTTGAATTTACATCTTAAAGGTTTAAGCCACCAAACTATAGTATCAAGCAACAAGAAATAAGGAGGTACAAAGCTGCAAATTAGTGTGTTTATGAAGTTGGTTTGGATAGCAAAATAAGAGCTGCAAGTTCATCCAGTAAAATGTAGAAAAAAGGTGAATATAATAACCTTGCAATCCTTCATCTATAGATTTCTTTAAGGTAAGCAACATGGGTGCAAATAGATTTATTAGTTGAACTTTAATTTAATTTTTTATCAAGTTCCATTAAGAACCATATTAGATTTTTAAGAAGTTGCAAGGAGAAGGTTGCATATTATATTCTTCAAGAGAGTGCAGAAGGAAGTTTCTTTTAAGGTTTATACCTGCACATTAAAATAGGATTTTCATCTTCCTATTTTTATGTTTTTTATGTTAAAGCAAAGAAGACTACATTAAGTTTACAGATATTATAGTGCGTTTAAGAATTATTATTGATACATCTTACTTTGAGAGTTCTTTTAAAGGAGTAATAAGGTGAGATCAATATTGAACTATATTAATATGCAACTTTATCATAAAGATATCATATTTTAATTATCTTGCATCTTGTGGTTGCATTTCCTATATCATATACTCATAAAAATATAGAGCACATGGTAGATTGATAGGAAATACAGAGAGCCACAAGAGAGATTGAGATAAATAAAAAAAAAATATTTACCAAATTTCTAGGATTGAATCTGGCTAGATTCTTTCCATAGGGTTGCAAAAAAACTCGTGAAGACTAGGACTAAACATAAATTCCACTAGATTGAAAAATCAACTAGTGAAGATTGATTATCTCTAGATTTAGAATTTCTTCTATTATAGTCCTAATAATTTATTGTAGGAAATAAGAGATTCAAAGAAATTTGGGAAGCTTCCTACAAAAGGGCTAGGAATAATATATTTTTTACAATCAATCCAACACAAAATCAACAAGATTAAGAATAAATATTTGGAGGCTTGAAGAAAACATCCCATTGCTAGAGATTGTAGACCTACAAAGTGTAGAAGAAGAAAATGCCATAGGAGCCTTGTTGTAGATTCAAGGAAGAGACTCCAGAGAAGAGTCTAGGAGAATATTGGAGATTGGTGATCTCTATTTAAGATTGAAAAAATCAGCATGAGAAGTTGAAGAGACCTAGAAGAGGTCCTATTATAGAACTTTCTATTTTTGGAAGAGAAATAGAAGGACTAGCAAAAGTTCTATTTTCAAAGCAACAGATTTCAGAGATCTAAGAGGGAGATATTATTTCTAAACTTCCACAGTAGAAGGTTGAATAAAAGGTCTCATTGAGAAGACATAGAAGCTATGAGAGTGAATAACCTAAAGAAGAGGTCATAAGGAGAAAATAAGGAGAAGGCTTGGTGAGCCTCATTAAAGGAGATTCAGACAAGGCCATTGAATTGGTTCCTATGAGAACTCATTGGAAAAATTTACTACCAATGAGAAGTTTATGATAAAGGAATATTTTGGGAAAATTATCGCCATATGGAAACAAGCCCAAATAGAGATAGATTTGGCAAGAATTTTTCCAAATTTTTGAGGAGATTGGTGAAGATCTCAAGAATTTTAGATTCTTAATAAGAAGGCCTTGATTGAAGTTAGAATTTGACAAGGAGGTTGAATAAGAAAAGATCTAGATATTACTACCAAACTTGAGATATTTGAAGATTTCCTTTGAAGGCTAGAAGGCTCATTTGGAGATAGGGGTTTTTGAATATACAACAAAAAACAGAAGGATTTTTGAAGGAAATTATTAGTTTCCATTTGGAGTAATTCCCTACAAAATTTTTGAGATTCAAGGACAAGATTTTAGTGAAGAGATTTACTACTTTACAATCTAAAAATTTTAGATTTGAGAACAAAAATAAAACAACAACTTAGACAACATCAATAACTTCTAACTTTCATATTTCTAGGATACATATTGAAGATTGAAGCCACCAAATTATAGTATCAAGCAACAAGAAATAAGGAGGTATCAAGCTACAAATTGGTGTGTTTGTAAATCTAGTTTGGACAACAAAAGAAGAGCTGCAAGTTCATCCAGTAAAAGGTAGCAATAAGGTGAATCTAATAACCTCACAATCCTTCATCTATAGAGTTCATTAAGGTAAACAACTTGGGTGAAAATAGGTTCATTAGTTGAACTTTAATTTAATTTTTTTTCAAGTTCCATTAAGCATCATGTTAGAGTTTTAAGAAGTTGCAAAGAGAAGGTTGCATATTATAGTCTTCAAGAGAGTGTAGAAGGAATTTTCTTTTAAGGTTTATACGTACACATTAAAATAGGAGTTTCATCTTCCTATTATTTAAGTTAAAGCAAAGAACACTATATTAAGTTTGTAGAGATTATACTGTATTTAAGAGTTATTATTGATACATCTTACTTTGAGATTTATTTTACAAGAGTGCTAAGATGAGATCAATATTACACTATATTATTATGTAATATTCTCATATAGATATCATTGATTACTTATCTTGCATCTTGTGGTTGTATTTCCTATATCATATACTCATAAAAAGATAATAGTGGTATCATAGCACATGGTAGATCGATAGGAAATAGGGAGAGCCACAAGCGAGATTGAGAGAAATCAAAAATTCTCATTTACAAAATTTCTAAGATTGCATTTGTCTAGAGTCTTTCCATAGGGTTGTATTAAATTCATGAATACTAGAACTCAACATAAATTCCACTAGATTGATAAATCAACTATTGAAGATTGATTATCTCTAGACTTAGAATTTCTTCTATTATAGTCATAATTCTTTGTTGCAGGAAATAAGAGATTCAAAGAAAATTGGGAAGCTTCCTACAAAACATCTAGGAAGAATATCTTCTTTAGAATCAATCCAACACAGAAGCAATAAGAGGAAGAACAAATATTTAGAGGCTTGAATAAAATTTCCCATTGCTAGATATTGCAAACTTGTAGTGTAGAATAAGAAAAGGTCATAGGAGTCTTTTTGTAGATTCAAGGAAGAGAATCCAGAGAAGATTCTAGGAGAAGATTGGATATTAGTTGTCTCTAATGAATATTGAAGAAATTAGCCTGATAAGTTTAAGATACCTATAAGAGGTCCTATTGAAGAACTTCCAATTTTTGGAAGAGAAATAGAAGGACTAGCAAAAGTTCTATTTTTGAAGCAATATATTTTAGAGATCCAAGAGGGAGATCTTATTTCTAAACTTCCACAGTAGAAGGTTGAATAAAATTTCTGGTTGAGAAGACCAGATAAACTACGAGAGTCAAGACCCTAAAGAATATGGTTGAATAAAAGGTCTGGTTGAGAAGACCAGATAAACTACGAGAGTCAAGACCCTAAAGAAGAAGTCTCAAGGAGAAAATAAGGAGAAGGTTTGGTGAGCCTCATTAAAAGAGATTCAAAGAAGGCCATTGAAGGAGTTCCTAGGAGAACTCATTGGACAAATTTACTACCAATGAGAAGTTCCTAATAAAGGAATATTTTGGGACAATTGTCACCATCTAGAAACAAGCCCAAATGGAGATAGATTTGGCAATAAGTTTATCAAATGTTTGAGGAGATTGGTGAAGATCTCAATAATTTTAGATTCTTGAGAAGAAGGCCTTGATTGAAGTCAAAATTTGACAAGGAGGTTGAATATGAAAAGAGCTAGATATTACTACCAAACCTGAGAGGTTTGAAGATTTCATTTAAAGGTTGGAAGGATCATTCATAGATAGGGGTTTTCTTAATATACAATAAAAAGCTGAAGGATTATTGAATGAAAATATTAGTTTCCATTTGGAGGATTTCTCTACCAAATTTTTGAGATTCAAGGACAACATTTTAGTGAAGAGATTGACTGCTTTAAAATCTAAAAATTTTATATCTGAGAATAACAAGAAAGTAGCAACTTAGACAACATCAATATCTACTAAGTTTCATATTTCTAGGATACATATTGAAGGTTGAAGCCACAAAACTATAGTATAAGGCAACAAGAAATAAGGAGGAACAAAGTTGCAAATTGGTGTGTTTGTGAAGCTAGTTTGGACAGCAAAAGAAGATTTGCAAGTTCATCCAATAAAAGATAGCAATAAGGTGAATCTAATCACCTTGTAATCCTTCCTCTATGGATTTTGTTAAGGTAAGCAACTTGGGTGCAAATAGGTTCATTAGTTGAACTTTAATTTAATTTGTTATCGAGTTCCATTAAGAACCATATTAGATTTTTAAGAAGTTGCAAAGAGAAGGTTGCATATTATAGTCTTCAAGAGAGTGTAGAAGGAATTTTATTTTAAGGTTTATACCTACACTTAAAATAGGATTTTCATCTTCCTATTTTTTAAGTTAAAGAAAAGAAGACTACATTAAGTTTGTAGAAATTATAGTGCATTTAAGAGTTATTATTGATACATCTTACTTTGAGATTTCTTTTATAGGAGTGATAAGGTGAGATCAATATTGTACTCTATTAATATGCAACCTTCTCATAAATATATCATACTTTACTTATTTTGCATCTTGTGGTTGCATTTCCTATATCATGTACTCATCAAAAGCTAATAGTGGTATCATACCACATGGTAGATCAATAGGAAATAGGGAGAGACACAAGCGAGATTGAGAGAAATCCAAAAATTTCATTTACAAAATTTCTAAGATTGCATTTGGTTAGAGTCTTTCCATAGGGTTGCAGAAAAACTCGTGAAGACTAGGACTCAACATAAATTCCACTAGCTTGACAAATCAAATAGTGAAGATTCATTATCTCTAGATTTAGAATTTATTCTAATACAATCCTAATACTATTTTGCAGGAAAGAAGAGATTCAAAGAAATTTGGGAAGCTTCCTAAAAAATATCTAGGAAGAGTATCTTCTTTAGAAGTAATCCAACATAGAAGCAACAAGAGGAAGAACAAATATTTGGAGGCCTGAAGAAAAGGTCCCATTGCTAGAGATTGCAGACCTACAGAGTGTAGAAGAAGAAAAGGCCATAGGATCCTTGTTGTATATTCAAGTACGAGACTCAAAGTGTAGACACCTAAAATGCATCATGTCGAGGGTGAATACTCATATGGACATGCTACAAGACCATATGGAGGATCTTGGATAGTCTCCAAGATAGAGCAGTGGTTCTAACCACTCAATTTAGGCATTTTGGCCTAATTAATCTAAAATGCAACCCAAACCTATGGTCTCAAGTCTAAACTATAGTTGACACCTACGTTTTGTGGTTTGGACCGGAACTGTGACCTACGGTCTTAACTAAAGTTCAGTTAGGCCTTCCATCCGAGCCAAATTGGTTGGAATGACCAAAAGATCTAGAAGAAGGCAGTTGAAGGATGGAAGATTCCAGAGGCTTCCATCCCAACTGTCCTAACCACCCTTCTTGGTCTTGGCTTCTCCATGAAGCCACCCCTAGCCCTAGGGGCATGCTATAAATACCCCCTCCAAATGGGGAGAAAAAAATAAGCAAGCATTGGAGATTTGAGTAGAGAAGCCTTGGAAAATTGTACACTCAAACTGAGTATACTAAGAGATAGAGCTATTGCACTAAATCCTAGACCCTTTTGCCAAAATTCATGATGAATTGCATTATGGATTTCCTAGGTGCCTAGGAGGATAAAGAAATGCAAATCCGAGCAAAAAAATGCCCTTCACATCGAATTGACCACCAAATCAGTCTGAGGACAACAAAGGTGACCCTTGAACATCAATTTGGACAAGGAGATCAAGCCCACTACCCCTGATTTTGAGGGTAAACCTATCAAAGGTCAAACCATGACTGTTAGCCATGGTTCACAGTGCAAACCACTCACCAGATCTATGGTTTGTAATATGTGATAGATCACCTTACTCTTTTTATTTTTGTCCAGTTAAATAGGGTAGATTAATCATTTCATAGGTTTAATTGTAGTTTAGAAGAATTCTGACCATAGGAATTAGCTTAGAATAGTTAGCTTATGCTTTGCATTAATTAAGACATTTGGGGATCTTTTATGCACCTCTATGATTCTATTTTGTTATTTGATCCATGCATTATTTGTCTAACAATCTCCTTTATGCTATATTACAAATCTTGATTCAATTAGCATAGTTTAAAGGTTTTCTTTATGTTTTCTTGATTATTAGTTTAAATGGCATTATCATGTATGTTTCCTTAAAGGACCTCATTATGAGAGACTATCTATATTTTTTATCGTATGTTGTTGTTTCTTGATTGTAGGAAGATAGGTACAAGAGGATTCTATATCATAATCCTTCCACATCACGAAGAAGGGGGTCAACTCCACCCCAAGGCAGTTTACGACTAGTCAAAGGGCAATATTAATGCACCTACCCTATTGAGGGCATTGGCAATTGTATAAACTATATCATAATTTAAGTGACCCTAAGAGGGGCATATTTGTAACTGAGATGCATTCATAATCAATATAAGAAATATCATTTTGTTGAATTTGTGCAATGTGTGAAGATTTTTATGCTTTTATGATGACTATAGATTAATACAGTAGATAGGAGCATGCTTTTTGGTTATGTCAGAAGGTGATCATGGTGGAACTCCACATTTGTAGCCCCTAAGTTCTGAAATTATTGAATTTTATTATCTCAAGTGCTAACCACAACTAACAACTATGGTTATTTGTTGGTCCGAAGCTTTCACCCATGGTTCACACTGCAACCCACAGACCAGAGCTACAGTTTACAACAGAAGCAACAGACAACAAAGAAACCACTTGGATTCAGATCAGGAGCTGAGGTAGGCTCTGTTTTTATTCTTTGTTCTATATTTTCTTCTTTGTGTTTTTATAGTAAGCGTTAAATCAATTGCAAATTAGGTACACTAAAGAAAAAGGGTGAATGAATAGTCCTAGTTTTCTTTCGTATTCCTTCCATTAGAAAGGCACTACTAGGAACATCAGACCTTTGATGTTAGTCTGCCCTAGAATATAGTGACATTGATAAAAATTTAGTGGTCATTTGCATGATTGAGGCCCAATTAGAGGCTATGTCATCATAATAGCATTGTCATAACATCATGTAGGACATAACATTTATAACTTTATGAATTTGAAACATTCTTTTTCTATTTATTCATATCATGTAGGAATGATAATATGAATGCTCTTTTATGCATTTGTCTTTATGCAAAGTAAAATGAACCAGACACACCATATTTCATTTAAACATCAGTGGTGTTGGGCTCTCACATCCAACCCATTTGATTGATACCAACAGTGGATGTCATTACCATTTTTTTGGCTCATTTGAAATTGTATTATCGGGACCCGTTCATTGCCAAGGCCGACCCAAGAACTGTCATATCCGTGCAAAATAGCATGCACTCATATTTGGAAGAGTGTATCACTGCACACGGTGTGATGGGTGAGGGTTGGTAGTACCTATGATACCTCATTGAGTATGGACTTAATTCCCATATTCGGATTGTGCGAGCATATAGGTGAAAGCCAATTAAAATGAGAATAAAATCCAATGATTTTACAAAACACGCGAGAGTTTCTCATAATGAGACAACACATTTTGAAACAACATCAAATAGTCTAAAGCTTATTTTAAAATTTAAAAATAAGATAAGCATCATTGTATACCTTGTTTGATAATAAAAGATACATCTAGATGTTAGGTACACTATGGTGGATACATGGGGTGGTCGGCAAAGGTACAAGCTTGAAGCCAATGACCAAGCCCCAACCTATTCACAAATACACGTGTCTAGTCCTCAACCACATGAGAAAATTGAACATCATTCAGTGAGCATTAGAGGAGACAACTCGACACGAGGGGATCCCATTGAGCATACCCCTGATAGACTAACATCAGTGCATTTTGTTAGACATAGATTAGAGCATGGAGCTTCTCAGCCTAAGGGTGCTCCACTCGAAATCCATTATCGAGACTGCAGTGCACACGCGTCCATGATATCGACCGAAGAGTATGTCATGCAGGGGACCATATTGATACCCATTTGCACTAAGTCTATAGGTTGTACTATACCTCCACCTTATGAGTATAGAAGGAATAGAAATCCGCCCATTTAGGGGCAAGTAGATGGGATCCCTACTGAGTGCAATTATACCCATACTTCCATGCATACTATAGCATGCAATATCACCATCGATATATCGAATGTGGGAGCTAATGGAAAACCATCCCATGAGAGTTCAATGTCTAGATAGCTAGACGGTCTAGGTAGTGTGTTAGAGCATCTAGGTTGTAAGCCTTTGGCTCCACCCACTTGTTCTTGGAGTGAGTGTAGCGGGAGCACCATTAGAACTACTAGAGAGCATGGAGAGGCTTCTAAGCACCCTCATGTCTCACATCCACCATCCATGCATGGTGGTACATAGCACATGACATAGTACAATACCGATGCCATCTTCATAGATAGAGGCAAAGGCACAGCATATCAGTTTGATGGGTACATAACCCATAAGGTCACTCGTAAAGAGCAAGCATACCAAAGGCCTCCTATGGCTGACCAGGTCGAAATATCATATCGACTGGCCTCTGAACATAAATTCCAACTCATCCAAGATCAATTGGAGGATGCTCACCTAGAGATGCAATGCATTGAAGAGGAAGATCTTCAGGTGCATAGGCTTACTAGATAGAGGTTGTATGAACAGCGCTTGCACGAGGAGTGCATCCTCATCCAAAAGGAGCATGTAGAGCAGGAACATAGGTTGGCTAGGGCCAACCTATATTCTTAGGATGAGCATAGAGAGTAGGTGTACAGTAAGGCTCTTTCACAAGTCGACATGCACCATAAGTGTGTAAGCATTCACACTCATATCACTATCCATTAGAGAGAGCGACCACCTTTGGTCGACAATTAGAGGTAGCAATAGTATGAGGAACAAGAGGGGAACAAATGCAACCAAGAATATCCTGAGAGTTCCTAAGCTGAGGAGGAAGAGAAACATCCTCCACCTTGACAGAAGAGGAGTGTACCTCCCAGATCGCCTCCGCATCGACTTAAGGAGGAGGAATTTCTATCTTCTAAGGCTTACAAAGCTTTGGCCGAGAAGGTAAAAGCAATTAAGAAACAAGGCACGGTTGTCCAAAAGTTGACACTGAGGAAAATTCACAATGAACCTTTAGATCCCTCGGTGCCTATACCCCCATACCCTGAGCATTTTGAGATGCCCAATTTAGACAAATTCAAGGGTGATAAAGAGGTGCAATAACATGTCATGAGCTTTATGGATGCTTTCTTCTAGATAGAGAACAATGATGCACTGTTATTGCATACGTTTGTCACGACACTCTCTGGGCTAGCTCGAGAGTGGTTTAATGAGCTAAAGAAACACAACATAACAAATTTTGAGCAATTAGCTGATGCCTTTATTGAATGCTATTCCTTCAGCATCAAGAAATAGGTCAACCTTTCTGATTTGGCTACACTAGCTCAGCGTGACAATGAGCCAATAGAACAGTACGAGAAGAGGTGGAGGAGATTAATGGCAAAGTTGTCGTTCTCGATTCCTACCATAGAATTAATCTGAATGTTTACAAAGATTTGTGCCAATAACATCTCGTAATTTTTGCAACTACATCATTATGCTACATTCGAAGAAGCATTGGCACAAGCCAAGGTAATTAAGGACATCAAGTTGTAGGAGTTCAAATTGAAGCTCAAAACCAAGAAATATGGATATAAGGAGAGTACCTCAAAGCAACAGGGCAAGCAGGCCCATGTGAATCAGGTGGTACTACATCTCCAAAATGAGGATAAGGGGCAAAAGAAACATAATTATCAAGCCCATCCTCCTCCTATGCAATACGACCAATGCAAGAATAACTACAAGGGAAAGAAAAAGAGCAACACCCACCTCGCATATTTATGCCATTGACGAAATAATTGACATCGATTTTTTGTCAACTCTGCGAGGCCAAGGCAATAAGATTACCCAAATTCAAGATGGTTGATCCTAATCATCCCAAGCCCAAAGACTATCAAGAAGATCTATTTTACATATTTCATAGAGCGAAAGGCCATGACATCGAGGTATGTTGGTATTTCAAACATATTGTGCAAAATATGATAGAAATGGGAGATATTGTGGTACCAGGAAATCCCCAAGTTCCAAAAAACCAAAACATGGGGATTTTTAAAAATTTGTTACCAAACCATGAGGCACCCCGTAACCACACTAGCCACGTCAATCAAGTGCAAGTTGAACCACCTACCCAAGGGTTCATCGGCATGGTCAATGTTGTTGCTAGACATGGGAGGTATGGAAAACCAAATCAACCTTGTGCTCCCATTTAGATATAGGCCATGCCCCAGCAGTGGTAGGCACAAAATATTCTAGGCCCACCAACGAGATCGATGGTGACCATTAGGAGCAGGCTGGTTCAAAACCTGGACACGACTCCTGTGAAGTTATTGATATATGAGCTTATATAGTAGTCCCCTAGGCATAGGGAGACTCTTATGGATATTCCGAGTTCCATTAAGGTACATTCCCAAGATGCACAGGCATTCACAAAATTTGTGGGGCACGTACAACAATGCTAGGAACCAATGATCCAATCCTACAATCATGAAGTGAAAATGGTTTTTGCAAGCATGGCTGAGTCACCACTACATATCATTGCACGTGTTAACCACGTGTCATTCAAAAGGGTCTTTATTAATATTGGTTCATCAATCAATATAATCATGACTAAGGCACTACACCATTTGAGATTATCTAATTCACTCGTTGTACCAACCACCTTTACATTAAGAGTGTTTAACAATGCACTACGCTCTACGGTTGGCATGATTGTCCTACCTATTCATGTGGGACTAAATATCATTCTCATAATGTGTCACGTGATAGAGGGTGCCTTGCAATATAACATCCTGCTAGGGAGGCCTTGTATTTGCAAAATGCATTATGTTCCCTCAATATTGCATCAGTGTGTCAAGTATATACACGAGGGATAAGTTAACATGGTTTCATCAGATGAAGAACCATTCAAGTTCATGAACTTAGAAAATTTTCTAGGGGGCTTCGTACTCCAATCAACGCACTTGGACATATGACCCACGTCATCGATAAGGGTTCCAAGAGATAAAAAGATGGTGCATGTTCAACCATCGATGTCTATATCAAAAATATCTAAACATACCACTACAACTTCTCTGAGACTGAGTGCATCAACAATGAGTCAGGATGACAAGAAATTAAAGGCAAAATTGGGCAGGAAAGAAGCAAAGAACGCACCCGAATCAGTCACCGTTGAGGCTACCACTCCCATGGAGGTGGAGGAAGCCCAGGATCAATTTGAGGAGGCACATTAGCCTACTTCTCCTACATCATCAGTAGGGTCATTCGCACCACGGGTGACTATTCACCTAGCCAATATAGGTATGGGTGAGTATCTTATGCAAAATGTGACATTTGGTCCTATTTTAGAGACTACACGAGACATGGGCTGGCCGATAGCCCATTGATATCCATATGGATCTATAGTACCATTGGGCAAGCCACCCAACCAAACAAAATTCATCTATGCTAGGTTGGACCAAGTTCCAATGTGAGCACCTATCGAGATGGATGATGAGGAATAGTTCACGGTGAACGTTCAGTACTTCTCCAACATAGAGTATGCCATGCACATCTTTGAGCTCTATCACTAGCATGGATACAACCTTGGTATTTTTGAACAAGGATGAAGAACCCCTATTGAACTATGTTATCATTTGGAAACTGATAGGTTCTGATTGGGATTACAGATTCAGGGACATGATGCTTTACTCGCTGCATCATTGGATCATTTATACTTGAGTTTGGGGGACGATATGGATTTTAATACATATAATACTAACATGTCTAGTATTCGAGGCAACAACCCAATGGTGTCAGTCATCACCATTGAGATACCAACGATTGAACATGAAGAGTTCTCGAAGCAAAACCCCAGAGGAAACCTAGGTCATCAAAATCGTATCACAATCGACGATACTGGTATGCAAGGGCACAACCCTGCTATTCTAGGTGATCTCAAGTCAAGAGATCTTTGTAGTGAATATGGAGAGGAGTCCACCTTCAAATTAAATGGGCCGAGTTATGATGTAGATAGAAAGTCCTCAAATAATAATCAATCTAAGGAGGAAATAGATTGAGCCTTTGTGGTTCCAGCATTTCTACACCATTTGCTGACTAGAGAGCAATTAGATGAGATACAAGAGCATTGCATAGTCAATAGTGATTATGAATATGAGATAGAGTAGGTCTACTTAAGGCCTCATCCAACTAATCTCCCAATATTTATGGACATGATAGAGTGGTCTGCTCATAATAGAAATCATAGCGATGAGGTTGACATGATCGATCTGAGGCTTGTATATCCGCTACATCTATTGTCTGTAGAGTCGAAGTATGTTATAGAAGAAGTGCCTCTTAACACTAATCACTCTAAAGAGGAAGCAAAGCTATTTTTTTTGTTGGTGTCATATATATGATCGTTCTATCCAGTTTATCCAAATAGTGATGATAGTGACCGCATAATCAGATACATGGGGCCACATCTGGTAGATCACCCCTTGCATATGGGGGGAAGTGAAGTATTATATCTATATAGTGATGATGAGGATTCATTGGAGATGGCCTATTTGGGGCCTCATCACCTACATAATTAGAATCCACCTTAGGGTCTGCCACCTATTACAGTTGTAGGTTTGCATCGAGAGATTAATCTCTAGCACCGACTCGGGGAAAGAATAAATTTGGAAGAGGAATATCAAAGACTATTTCTCCATACACATACTTATGCTAAGCTACTTGAGCTGAGAGATACCATTTTGTAGTTAGTGCACAGGGAGGATCTAGTTTTCTGGGCATCCTACAGGGAGGACCCATTCATTCGCGTACCATCTGAGCCAGATCTTGGGTATGAAAGCTACACAAATGATGTAGAGTTTAGTCCATGTGGTCTTAGAGATCAATTCCATTCCATCAACATGGTCTCCATTGATTTTACCACTCCACTCCGTAATCTAATAGATCTATCCAAACCATTTCATCTAAACATGGATGCTATCGATTGGGATCGCACTGATTCACAATAGAGCCTAAAGAATTCTTTTCAAATGAAGAGATGTTGCAACCATTTCATTTTGGACCAAGTTGTGCTTATGATGTCCATCATACTGAACATGCTTCCAACGAAGAACATATAAATCCAATTGATGACATCAATTTGATCCCTATGCCTCATCATCTTGAGGAGGGATCCCATATGTCAGTAGAGGAAACCTTCAAAGTGGATATCAATAACGACCCCACCAATCCAATGAAGGTTAAATTTGGAATCAATCTCACTCCAGATGAGCACGCTAGCATCATTCCTCTACTGAAATAGAGACCTAAAATTTTTTCTTGGACATAAAAAGATATGTCCGGTCTAGACCCAAAATTGGTTACTCATAACCTTTCGCTAGACCCATCCAAGAATCTTGTCAATAAGAAGCTCAGAAAGATGCATCCAACAGTAGCCTTAATGGTGAAAGATGAATTGCAAAAATTATTGGATGTAGAATTTGTCATTTTCATTGACTATCCAAAATGGGTATCCAATATGGTGCCTATAGGAAAACCAAATGGAAGGATCCGTATTTGTATAGATTTTAGAGATCTCAACAAGGCAACACCCAAAGATTCATTTTCATTTCCCAATATCGATGCTCTAGTGGACTCTATTGCAGGTCACGAAATGCTCTCCTTAATGGATGGTTTTTTTGGTTACAATTAAATTCATATTAAGCTCGAAGACCAGCACAAAACCATGTTTATAACACCATGGGGAACATTTTTCTACAAAGTTATACCATTTGGTCTCAAAAATGTTGGTGCCACATACCAGTGGGCCATGACATACATTTTTCATGACTATATGCACAAAATTATTGAAGATTATATCAATGATTTGCTAGCCAAGTCATTGCTACGAGAAGAGCATATGGAGGTCTTAAGAAAATTCTTCGATCACCCGTTAGAGCATAATGTCAGGCTGAATCCTAAGAAGTGCATATTTGATGTAACTTCTAGAAAATTACTAGGGTTCATTGTCTCAAAGAGCGGCATCAAAGTAGACCCAATGAAGGTCAAGGCAATTTTGGAAATGCGTCCTCCCACAAATATTAAGGAATTAAGGACCCTTCAAGGCAAGGTAGCCTTGATAAAGTGATTTATCACCCAACTATAAGATAAATGTCGACCCATGAATTGACTCCTACATAAGGGTGTCCCATTCAACTAGGATGAGCACTACAAGGTAGCCTTCGTTGAGATAAAGCAATACCTAGTGATGCCACCAATGTTAGATCCACCAAGGCAAGAAGAGCCTTTTCTGCTATATATATTGGCAATGGACTTTATTTTAGGCACCATGTTGGCCCAAAAGAATGTACAAGGTAAAGAGCAAGCCATATATTACATTAGTCGAACCTTGGTGAGTTACTAGCTAGGATATGCATATGTGGAAAAACTATGTTTAGCAGTAGTGTTCGCTACCAATAAATTATGACACTACATGTTAAGTCACACGATATATGTGATATCAAAACAAAATCCTTTATAGTATATGATGAGCAAGATATATCATAATACACGTACTACAAAGTGGATCATGTTATTGATAGAATTTGATCTGGAATTCATAAGCCAGAAGTCCATTAAGGGATAGGTTATAGTAGATCAGTTAGTTGAGGTGCCACTATCCAACAGTAGGCATCTAACAATCGAGCTTTCAGATGATGCAGTGTTTGTAGTATTTGAATCTCCCAAACCCGAAGAACCAAAGAACAATGCTAATATGACTTTGTTCTTTGATGGTTTGAAATGCGAGCAAGGCCCTGGTGTAGGGATAGTGTTTTTCATGCAACAAGGAGCTCCAATGCCCTTGTCATTCAAACTAGACTTCCCATGCACCAAAAATAACATTGAATATGAAGCCCTACTTTTGGGCCTCCATACAACCGTCGCCATGAATATCAAAATACTAAACATCTTTGGTGATATCCTGCTCATAATTAAGCAAGTGAAGGGACTATTTTAGTGTCGATGTCCAGTACTGAAAGCCTACAAATATTTTTTTTCCATATATCTGGCTAAACTGGAATGGTACGACATCGAGGCAGTTCCCTCATTCATCAAATAGGTTCATAGAAACCATGGCATCTTTGGGATCCTTGATCCCTCAGAATCCATCTACCGAATTCACTACCATCCACATCAAGATGCTCTCGCATCTTGTAGCAGAGTGTGCAACCTTTTATAACAAATAATCAGTCAACATGATTAGTGTAGAGCCAAAAGCGGATTGGTTCTACAAAGCTAAGTACTTTCTCAAGAAAGCACCTTGGGGGTCTTTAACCTCCTAGAGTCCTGCAGGGAGTGGCACCACCATTCACCACAAGGTTGTTTTCTAGTCTGCATTTGCAAAAGTAAATATGCAAGGGGTACAGGTTGTCTTAGCAGTCAAAGCTGAGGCTCATCAGAATTGGATTTCACAAATTCAAGACTTCCTAAGACTTGGTTTTGTCCTAGAGGGACTATCGTGTGCCACAAGATGCACATTTAAACATAAAGTGAATAAATATGTCTAGATAGGAGATATTTTGTACCGCTGAAGTTACGATGGAGTTCTCCTTCATTGTCTTGAGCCCCAAGAGTCATCTTGGGCAATTTCAAAATCTCATGATGGTACATGTGGTGGCCATTTTAGTGGCATGGCCATCATCAAGTGCATCCTTCGAATGGGTTATTATTGGCCCACTATGGAGAAGGATTACAATGTGTATGTTAGGAAATGTGTTAAATGTCAACATCATGCTAATCTTACGCACCTACCATCACAGGCCTTACAACCCATCCAAGCGACTTGACCATTTGCTTAGTGGGGGTTTGATCTAACTAGCAAGATCTCTCCTCTGTCATTAGGTCGACATACATTCATTATTATGGCTACTAAGTATTTTACAAAGTGGATGGAATCCATTCCTTTAACAATGACCACTGGAGCTCGCATAGCAAAGTTCATAATGGAGCATATCATAAGTCGTTTCGGGATACCATCCAAAATAGTTTTGGATAATGGAACTTCTTTTAAGAACAAAACTGTGCAAGCTTTAACATCTAAGTACTGCATCAAACATATTTTTGCAACTCCATACTATCCATAGAAAAATGGGCAAGTTGAGGCCTCAAACAAGACTATGATAGCCATCTTGAAAAAGATAGTACAAGAACACCACAAGGATTGGCATATACAATGGCCCCTTGCATTATGGGCTTATAGGACTAGCATTCAGACTCCCACTGGGGCAACTCCATTTTCACTAGTATATGGTGTTGAGTCCATCATGCCCTTAGAGTTGGAAATTCCAACGTTGTGCATCGCATTGAAAGAGTTCATCGATGATGACACCACATGACAAGCTCGACTAGATCAATTGACCCTACTAGATGAACGTTGCATGAATGCCCTAGAGCATCTCCACATCTATCAAGAGCAATTAAAATGAGATTATAATATCAAAGTCCACCAGAGAGACTTTGAATTTGGAGATCTTATGCTGAAATAAAACCAATAGAACTCAAATTTGTCACCTGATATGCGAGACAAATTTGTGGCTAATTGGCTAGGACCCTATATTATATCTAAAAATATTGGTTCGAGTAGCTATCGCCTAATGTTGCTAGGGGGTGTTGAAGATCCTGAACCTCTCAACATCATCCATCTTAAGGTATTCTATGCTTAGAGAGTGCTTTGGTCAGTCAAAAAGGCACCAAGGATTTCTAAAAATCACTTGGTCAACCCAAAGGCTCTAAGAGTTTTTTTTCAAACTACTTAGTCATCCCAAAAAGGCACCAAGGATTTCTAAAAATTGCTTGATCAACCCAAAGGCTCCGAGGGTTGCTTAAATCCACTTGGTCATCCCAAAAAGGCACCAAGGATTTCCAAAAATTAGTTGGTCAAACCAAATGCTCCGAGAGTTCCTATAGCTTCTCGATCATCCTGAAAGGCTCCAAGATCTCTTGCGAAGAGTTTGGTTAACTAAAAGGTTCCAAAGGCATCTGTAAGCCCTTTGGTCAATCCAAAAAGCTCCAAGGATTTCTAAAAATTGCTTGGTCAACCCCAAAAATCTCCAAAGGCATATATACTCGTCGTTTGGTCAAATATGAAAGCTCAAAAATTCATAAAAATTTGAAAATATATAAAATTCCAAAAAATATGGTAAAGCATAAAATCCAAAAACATTTGCTTTTGCAGTTTGCATTTTCATACATGCATTCACCTCATCATATTGCATTTAGGTATTTTTCATCCATTGCATTCCATAGTAGAGTGTAATGTGTCTATAAAAATCTTACAAACGATCGCACGTTTGTGTTTCAATCATGCACCCTTGCATTTATCATAATTCATTGCATTCATACACGATACCTATTGCAGAGAAATATGTATTTATATTATGTTTTCTAGTAATTTAAACATACCTAGTGGGTTATTCAGATATTTTAGAAATATTTCTTTGCTTTTATAGACGAGGTCATTAGTTGGGATAGTGCTTCAACATATCAGAATCCCGTCACTAAGCAAAACAATATAAAATCCTGCTAAGACAAAAGATGATGAAATCTGCGCAAGCAGTCTTAGGTGTCTAGAGAGATGGGTTTCACGGCCTTCTTATCTTGCAAATAGTTCAGTCTAGAGTGGTGAACTTTGGCAAAAGGACAAGAATTTCCCTTATAAATCCCAAAGTTACAAAGTTTAATTCTCAAGTTACAAAGTGCAAATTTCAAAGTACAAAGTTAAAATCAAATGTAAAGTGACATAATGAATCAAAAGCACTATAAAAATCTTTTCTCAAAGAAAATGGTAACACGTGGACTAACAGTGATTTTTATCACTACATATGAGCAAGTAAGAAGGGTGAGAGCTTGAATCCTTAGATTTTCCACCTTTTGAAATCCATAGAGAGATCCCTGATCGCAACAATGGGTTGGAAGAGTCCCACCTGCAATCGGAGGGGTAGTTCTATTAGGTGATCCCCAAATGTAGTAATGGGTTGAAAGAGTCCTGCCTGC
Organism: Wollemia nobilis; assembly: GCA_028583015.1. Lineage (NCBI taxonomy): Eukaryota > Viridiplantae > Streptophyta > Pinopsida > Araucariales > Araucariaceae > Wollemia > Wollemia nobilis. The sequence continues at coordinate 11,670 of JAQPPZ010004369.1, read as the reverse complement.
ATTTGGAGGGGTAGCCCTGATCAACTTGCAATATTTGCTAGCTCTAGGTGCCTAGGTTTGCCTAGCTGTATAAGTCTAATCAAAGTGAAACAAGGATGGTACGATTGTATGAGGAACCCTATATCACATATGGGTTGAAAGAGTCCTGACTGACATACGAGGTATGCTTATGGTCTATCTAAAAATACTCACATGCACACATAGAGATAATGAATAGTTGGGTCTATCACGGTAAAAGCCTTGTCCAATAAAAGCCTTGTACAATTAGTATGTGGTTTTTGAAGAAGTCTACTAGGGTGTTTGAGTCTCATGGAAAACTTCAAAAGGTTCTCTAATAGCAAAAAAATACCAAATATTATTAGACATCAAAAATACGATTCATACATTTATCAGAATACATTTTACAAAGCACAATCAAACATATAGGATAAATACCGCATGAATATCAAAAATGATGTTTAGATGGCCACTGATGCAGCAAAGAAAAATATACAGAATGACATATTCATTCATTAGCATTATACCAATCCATTTTACTGCATTTCATTTATGGGTGATTAATTTATTAAGTTCTTGTAATGAGAATTATCAATTATTTTGCATGATTGTTATACATTCTGTGGTGTCGTATTTTAAAATTGATATACACAGTTTACATTCATTCCTTATGTTTTATGTTATTAAAGCATATAGGTTCATTCCCATTAGATTACGATTATGTACATAATTCATTACCATACATTGCATAGCATACCATAACGTCATAAAAATAAACACATGGCCACAAAGCAAAAATTAAATATGCATTAAAAATAAACAATGCATCCATATGCATACATCATAAAAGACACATCTAATCATCTAGATCACTACATTTCATCAACATCATCATAAATAAGATAGCTATCTAGTGCATGTCATCCATACATCACATCATATAAACATAGCATCAACATAAGCATTGCATCCATATGCATCAAATAAACATAAAATCAAAAATAAATATTGATACACATAATGAGCCATAAATGATCAAGTATTATATATATGTGTCCAAAAGAGTATATAGGAAGTGTATCAAAATGTCCACATGCTACAAAGTATGTAGGTCCTTGACCTTACACCCAAAATAAATATGGCATATCAAAAATATAGTCTGCATCTAACAGAGCCCAGATCTAGTCTGCTACCCCTGTACCAAAGCTCTCGCCACCTCCCTCAACACTACGCTCTAGAGCCTACTCTCCTATCTGCTCTGGAACCCATGGTGGGTCCTTTTGTGGATCTTGCCTACCTCCAAATCCTAAGCCACCCAGTACATGAGAAACTAGTAACTACAATAGGCTAGTCCTCTAACCGGTGGCCCTTGAAGTCTACCCTAAATCTCTAGGCATGGCACATTATGTCACACCATGTGAGCTAGAGGACCTGTGCGTCATCTTAGTCCTATGAGTCTTGTGACTTGAGCTCACCATAGACTATCTCAAGGTCCTATACCTAGTCTGCTAAGACTTTGAAGTGAAAGGATCCTCAGGAACCTGTAGCTCGTGCATATCAATGTAGCTGACTAGTTGATCAATGCGAGTAAGCTAGGCTACATGCATCTCATTGGTCCTCATGACCATACTATGCTGTCGCTCTACCTTGGCCATCGGATCCTAACCACCTATTGGAGCTACCATTGGTGCTACTAGAGACCCCATAGTAACCTAAGGAGGTAGCATAGCCCCCCTCGATACCCAAAGGAGATCCCTCTCTACCTCTCTAAACTTGGGCTTCTACATCTATGGCCTGTGTAGTGAGGTCTTGTCTCTAATCTGCACCTCAATCAGGTGCCTATCCTTATTAGCTACTCTTACCTCTAGAGTGGCAATAGTAGTATCTCACTCTAGCTACTATGTATGGAATAATCAAGCTAACTCTACAAGTTAGCCACCTGAGATAAGAGTAGACCCTCTACACTTTCGAGAGGGACCTCACCCTCCTCTGGAGCATCCTCGTCTGGGTTAATCTTGGGAGCATCCTCAACGATGGCATCTACATCCCAACCACCCTTTGTTCATTGGTGCACCCTATGCTCGTTGGGATCCACCTCTGACTCTGCCTGATCCAGCTCTCAGGATAGAGGCCCTATGCCATACCATTTGAAAATGGACCACCACCCATCATACTCTGGAGTGGTCCCAACAGTCTCAAATCTAGTCTCTTGGTAGTCATCAGCAGCATCTCCCAAAGGCTCAAGAACTATCCACTATAGATCATGCTCTACGACCAAGCATATGTGTTTGAGTAGGATATTTGGAATATCATGTATAAGCCTAAACTATCGTAGGACCTTAGAGTAGAACTAGTAATCTCAAATCTTGGCCTTATGACCGATCAACCATCTATCACAATGCACCTATCTCAGTCACTGGCCCTCCTTCGACCACATTGGACAATCCATATAGGGCTACCACTGAACATCGTTTGGGCCAAGTGCCACAAATTGAGTGATATAATACTATACATCACCAGCATGGATCCAACTATGGGTACCCTCCTCCTCACGAGGCCAATAGATGGTATAACACTGATGATCATCAACAATAGAAGTGATGCATAGTGGAAGATCAATAGGATGCTCAATCCGAATGTCCTACCACCCCCAGATCTATAATAGAAGACTATAGTTGAGGCCCTTACAGCTACGCTTAGTAATTTGGTATAGCTCCCTATAGAGCTAACATAGCAGGGTCCTCCCCATGATAGAAATAAAGGCTCCTATGTATCAATCTAAAGAACCCTCCAGGTAGTGGACAATAAGTTCTAGGGAATCCTCATGCTTGAGGATTTTGGAAGGATAATTTGTACTATGAGGTGCATGAAGAGGGCTTCCTGTATAGAGAAGACATTCTCGTGATACCACTCACCAATGTGCACCCCTCCATGGTCAATCACATCTTGAGCATCCTTGCTATGGTAACCAAAGATAGAATAAAAAACAACCTCCTTTACCTTGGAGGTAGAGGAGACGATGGCCTTGCCATCAATGGGGATCCTAAAGATCCTGTAGAAATCCTCCAAAGTAACAATCATTTCACCTATAGGCATGTGAAATGTGTTGGTTTGCGCATTCCAATGTCAGGCCAACACAATTAGGTAGGCTTGATCTACCCTAATAGTGGGCAAAAGAGTGCTACTTGAGCATGATTGGTTGAGTCTTTGAGAAGATCTTTGGGATAGAATTTTGGACAGATTTATGGTAGTTTGTGTATGATTGATTGAGCCTTTGGGGAGGCCCTTGTGGATAGTTTTGGGATAGCTTTATGGACAACTTTGTGGACAACTTTGTGGATAAATTTGTGGATATATTTAGACAAGTTCTTAGTGAGTTTTTAGAGAAGATTTGGAAAATTTCTTAGTGAGCTTGTTAGAGCATATTTGGGCAAGTTATTGGTGAGCTTACTAGAGTAGAATTGGGTAAGTTCTTGGTGAGCTTGCTAGAGAAGATTTGGGTAAGTTCTTGGTGAGCTTGCTTGAGCAGATTTGACAAGTTCTATGTGAGCTTGTTAAGCAGGTTTTGTGTGAGCCTATTGAGCAGGTTCTTAGTGAGCCTATTGATAGATATTTGGAGGTGAAAGAGTACAGAGGATAGAGTCTCAATGGATAGATATCCAACAGCCAGCACAGTTGAAAACAAATTTTAGTGAAGAGTCTTCAAGTGGATAAAGTTCCACCAGTTAGTGTAGTAGAGAGACAAAGTCTTCTAGAGGATCACATAGCCAAAGCAGAAGGGGAAAGAGTTATCCTATGGAAGAGATCCATGAACTTGAGATTAGGGGATCAACATCTCCTTTGGATAGAGATCCATAAACATTGTAATTGGGAGTGATTCCCAAAGAGATTGATTGAGAAAGTTTTAGTAAAATAATTTCTCCATGGAGTAGCCCACATTGGGTGAACCACGTAAATTGTGGTGTCTCTATTGTGTATGGTATTTTGTGCATTACTTTAATTACTGCTATTGATACTGCTATCTATACACAACATAATATTGATTTGGAAAAAAAGAGTAAAAAATGGTCTTATACTGTTCACCCTCCCCTCTTAGTATAAGCTTATGTTCTTAAATTGGTATCAGAGCGGGTTCCTTATGAAAAGCTAACAACTTGAGGGTATATTCTATAAGAACATAAATGGCTTCATAGAATGGATTATCTACAAATAAGGCTCAATTTTTTGATGGTAACAATTATGGTTTCTGGAGCATGAGGATGAAGAACTACTTGATATCACAAGGATATGAGGTATTGCAAATGGTTGAAAAAGAGTATGGGGTTGAAGGTGATCCCAAGGTAGATAAGACTACCAAGAAATTGGTTGAGATAAATGCAAGAGCAATGAATTGTATTTTGAGTGGGCTACGTGAGACAAATTTTGCAAAGGTCATGGTATGTACTTTAGCTAATGAAATGTGGACCAAGTTGCAGAATACTTATGAAGGAGATTCCAAGGTAAAGTTAGAAAAACTACAAACTCATAGAAAAAGATTTGAGGAATTGGAAATGGAAGATTTTGAAGATATTACAAAGTTTTTACTTCGAGTTGATGAGATTACTAACACCATGAGAGGCCTAGGTTTTGAGATGAAAGAATCAGAAGTTACTCAAAAGGTTTTGAGATCACTTCCCATGAAATATGATTCTAAGGTTTCAGCAATAGAAGAAACAATGGATATCAACAAGCTAACAATGGAAGAACTACAAGGAACTCTCATAGCTTATGAGATGAGGGTGAGTAAGCATCAAATTCCAATAAAAGAGTTTGCATTCAAGGCTTTAGAGAAAGATAAAGGGAAATTTTTAGAAACAGATAGAGTTTTAGAAAATGATGAGGAAGCTAACTTCATCAAAAGGAATAAGGACTCAAGGAATTTAAGAGATATAAGTAAAGTCAGATGCTACAAGTGTGGTGATCTTGGTCACTATGCATACAAGTGTCCACATGAATAAAATAGTGATGATGAAAAATAGGGTTAGAGAATAAAAGAAGATGGAAAGAATAAGCATGACAAAAATGATAGATTCAAGCAAAATAGGTATGAGAAGGAGAAAATTTTTCTTAAGGCAAAGAAATATTACTATATTGTAGAAGCAAGAGATAGCTTAGATTACACTGATAAATATCAATCAGATGAAGAAGAATGTACATTCTTTGGAATAAATAAAGAAAAGCGAGAACACCTATTCCTAGGTATTGAAGTTAAAAAAGAGGATAAATCTATTGAAGAAAGACATGAAGAGATTGCCATAGCCATTGAGAAAGTAGATAGGTACAAGAAAGGTCCAAGGATACTAAAATGCTTCATATACCGAGATTTTGGGCATATAGATGATGATTGCACATACTACAACAATTACAACAAGGAAAGTTTATTTGAAAAAGAAAGCAATAGTTCTAGTGACAATTCCAGCAACAGTGATGATGAAGAAGAGGATTCCACAAAACAAGAATATAAAATTAGGATGTTCAAAAAGAAAATCAAGAGGCTTGAAAATAAGGTTCAAGAAAATAAAAAAGTCAATATGATGCTTAATCAACATATTCAATATTTTGAAAAAGAGCTTCAAAAAACAAAAGAGCTTGGCATCACTATTTTTGAGAAATTGAAGGAGAGGAAAGAAATATGTAATCAGTTATAAGAAGAAGATCAAAAAAAATTTGGGACCTACATAAATGAGTTAGAACGATTTCAAAGGAATTCAAAAACTTTGAATATTTTTTTGTATTTACAACGAGATCCATTTATAAAAACAGGGCTTGGTTATGAATAAGGGAAATCGAAAATAAGTACACAAGGTCCTATATTTGTATCAGGAGGTTTTGTTTCAAAAATCTATAAGGAATAACTAGTTCCCAAAGAAAAATAAGCAGCAGAAATGGATACTTGTATTTCAGAGGCTATAGAGATGTATGCCAATTTGCTACTTGACACAAATAAAGAGAAAGAAGAGGAGGATTCCAAAGCACCAAAGGTCTCATATTTTAGGTTTGGGGAATCACACTCAAAAGGAAAGGAAGTTCTTAAATATGAAAGCAAGGAAGCACCTAATATTTGTGAGGAAAGTTTCAAAGTTCATATGGCTCCAAATATTCAGTTTAGATCTTGTTTTGAGATAGGTGAATCAAGCTCAAAATAAATAGAAATACTTGAAGAGGAAAAAAAGGAAGAAACTAAGGAAGAAGATTTAGATACTACAAAGTAGGTTCAAGAATCCAATGCACAAGTTGAAGATGATCATAGGGATAATGGTCAAGAAAGGTATGAGGAACCAAGGCATGAAAAAAGGTATTTTCAAGGACATTATTTTTCTTGTAATGGATTTGGACAAAGGGCTATACATTGCAGGGTCTATGGATCAAAGAAGTTTGATTTTGCAAGAAGAAACTTCAAAGGAAGAAGGTATGATTTTCAAGGATATTGCTTCTCATGTAAGATGATTGGTCATAAGTCTTTTTAGTGCAAAGGAAATGAGCAACATGGTTTTGGTTTTAGAGCTACACAATTCAGAAGTCATGGTCATAATGGTTATGAAAATAGAGCTTCAAAATACAGGTTTCAAGAAAGGAATGGATATGGAAATTACTTCAAGAAAGAATTCAGGACATGGGCACCATCCAAAGGCTACAATATCAAGTGTTTTATTTGCAATAACTTTGGGCATATTACAAAATGTTGTAGGACTCAATTCCAATCATGTTCAAGGCAAGAAGGTCAAACAGGTTCAAGGCAAGAAGGTCAAATAGGTTCAAGACAAGAAGATCAAGTAATTCATCAAGATAAGGATATCAGAAAAACATGGAATGAAGTTGATAAAGGAAAGAATCAATGTAATATGGGAGTAAAGGTACTCCCACCCCAAAATTAATCACCTCAAGAGACAAGGTTGTGAGGGGGCTATGCGTAAGAGTTATATATTTTAGCCCCATAGGTGTCCCTTTTGCCATTGATGTCAAAGGGGGAGAGATTTGAGTTAGGGGGAGTAGCCTCCAAAGAGAGTATTGAGTTAGGGGGAGCAACTTCCAAGGAGTGATTTGAGTTAGGGGGAGAAGCCTCAAAAGAGAGCATTGAGTTAGAGGGAGAAGCCTCCAAAGAGATTATTGAGTCAGGGGGAGTAGCTTTGATTCTCAGAGATGGTTTTTGTAGTGATTGTGGTTTTTGCTTTAGATGTGTTGCCATCAATGACAAAGAGGGAGATTGTTGGAAATTTGAGTTGTTTTATGTTGTCATTTATGTCACATTAATGTCCCAAGGAACACATTGCATTTTGATGACCAAAGCATTCATATTTTAGAGAGCATGGATATATACAGGGTTCTTGTGAGAACCAAGACAGGGAAAATAAAAGGTTTTATTTAAAACCATGGATGGTATATTTGAACTGGGTTTTACTTCAAACCCAAATTAGGCTTTTGTTTTGTCAAAAAAGGTACCCTGGTGATGGAGATATTTGATTTTAAATATTTAGTTTAAATTTTTAATTATTTCGGGGCGCGGGGCGGGGGGCGGGGGCGGGGGGGGGGGGGGGGGGGGGGCGCGGGGCGGGGGGGGGGCGGGCCGCGGGGGGGGGGCGGCGGGGGCGCCGGCCGGGGGGGGGCGCGCGCGGCGGCGGGCGCGGGGCGGCCGCGGGGGCGCGCGGCCGGCGGGGCGGGGGGCGGCGGGGCGGGGGCGGGCGCCCGCGGCGGCCGCCGCGCGGCGCCGGCGCGGGGCCCGGGCGGCGCGGGGCGCCGGGCCCGGGCGGCGGCGGGGGGGCGGCGGGGGGGGGGGCGGGGGGCGGCGGGGCGGGGCGGCGCAGGGAGGGGGGCCGCGCGCGCCGCGGCCGCGCCGCGGGCGGCGGGGGCGGGGCGCGCGCGGCGGCCGGGGGGGGGGGGGCGGGGGCGGGCCGGGGGGCGGGGGGCCGGGCGCGCGCGGGGGGGGCGCGGCGGGGCGGGCGGGGCGGACCCGCCGCGAACCCCGGCCGGGCCGCGGGCGCGGGCCGGGGGCGCGCGGGCGCGGCCGCGGGCGGCGCGCGCGGCGGCGCGCGCGCGCGGGCGGGGCCGCGCGCGCCGGCGCCGCGCCGGGCGCGCGCGGCGGCCGGGCGCGGGGGGCGGGGCGGGCGGGCGGCGCGGGGGGGGGGCGGGGCCGGGCGGGGGGGCGGGGCGGGCGCGGGGGCGCGGCGCCGCGGCGGGGCGGGGCGCGGCGGGCGCGGCGGGGGGGGGCGGGGGGGGCGGGGGCGGGGGGGGGGGGCGGCGGGGCGGGGGGGGGGGGCGGCGGCGCGCGGGGGGGCGGCGGGGCGGGGGGCGGCGGCGGGGGGGGGGGGCGGCGGGGGGGGGGGCGGCGGGGCGGGGGGGCGGGGCGCGGCGCCGCGCGGGGCGGGGGGGCGGGGGGGGGGGGGGGGGGGGCGGCGGCGGGCGAGGGGGGGGCGGGGGGGGGGGGGCGGGGGCGGGCGGGGAGCGGGGCGGGGGGGGGGGGGGGCGGGGCGCGGGGGCGGGGGGCGGGGGGGGGGGGGCGGAGGGGCGGGCGGCGGCGCGGGGGGGCGCGCTGGCGGCGAGCGGCGGGGGGGGGGGGGGGGGGGGGGCCGGGGCGCGACGGGCGGCGGGGGGGGGGCGCGCGGGAGGGGGCGCCGCGCCGCCGGCGCGGGGGGCGGGGCGGCGCGCGGCGACGCGGCGGGCACGGGCGGCGGGCGGGGGCGGCGGGGCGGGCGCAACCGCGGCCGCGCGGGGGGGGGGCGGAGGGGGGGGGAGGGGCGGGGGGCGCGGCGCGGGGGGGGGGGGGGGGCGGCGGGCGGCGCGGCGCGCGCGCGCCGCGGCGGGGGGGGGGGGGGCGGGGGCGGGCGGCGGGCGCGCCGCGGGGCGGCGGGGGGGGGGGGGGGGGGGGGCGGGGGGGCGCGCCGGGGCGCGGCGGCGGGGCGCCGGGCGGGCGGGCGCGCCGCCGGCGCAGGGGGCGAGGCGCGCACGGCCCGGCGCGCGCGGGGGGGGGGAGGGGGGGCGGGGGGCGCGGGCGAGCCCCGCCCCCCACCACCCCCCCCCCCCCCCCCCCCCCCCCCCCCCCCCCCCGCGGGGGGGGGGGGCGGGGCGGGGGCCCGCCGCCCCGGCCCCCCCCCCCCCCCGCCGCCCCCTCCCTCTGCCCCGTACGGGGGCGGCCGGCGCGGGGCGGCGGGGGGGCGGCCGGGGCCGCGGGCGGCGGGCGGGGGGCGGGGCCCCCGCCCGGCGGGCCGGGGGGCCCGGGCCCCCCGGGGGGGGGCGGGGCGCCCGGGCGCGCGGGGGGCGGGAGCGCCCCTCCGCCCCCCCCCCCCCCCCGCCCCCCCCCCCCCCCCGGGGGGGGGGCCCCCTCCTGTTATTTTATTTTAAAATTTTAATTTTAATTTTAAAATTAAAATTAATATTATTGCTGATGTCATAAATTTCATGCGCTATCAAAGGTAAGTATTAAAATTTAAAAGTGCCAACATTTATTATCTTACAAAGGAGATTGCATATATATATGCAAAGGGCTTTTTTTTTAAAGCCCCTAAGCATGGTTCGAAGAGAACATTTATTAATAGGCATTGAATTTCTCGACGTGACAGCGTGGTCCAATGGTGAGCTTGGGAGTGTTAAGGTTTTTGCGAGCGAATGTGCATGTGTTCGATTCCCACCAGCTACGAATTACGAGGAGTAAGGAAGGAAATTATTGGCCCATGTTTTGATGTGAGCAAGAGGGCAGCGAGATAATGGAAGAGTCTTCACTCTCCATCTTATGCGAGCGAGTAGCTCATGTGGTCTTTGGCATCGCAGTTGAGGTGTTGTGTGGGAAGCGAAGAGGGTTCGATTCCCTCTAGATGCAAGTAAACGTTTTATTAAAACATTTTTTTATTATTGCGTAATGTTGGAGGAATAAGGTGTGGTTGAGGAAAATGTTTGATTAAATATTTATTATTTAATCGGAAGGCAAGTTTAAGAGTTATAGTGCACTTTTAGAAAATGAGATATTTCTGGTTTTTCCTTTTATAAAAGTATATCATGTTATATATCATTGGAAAGCTTATTTTGAGGGCTATTTTATTATCTTGCTTAGAAGGAGAAATATGGTGTACATAAAGAGATATTTCTATTTTTGTAAAGGGTTTCAAGTGAATGTTATTTTATTCTTTTCAAAGTGTGTTGAGTGTGGCAGATTTCCAAAGGGGTTTCTTAATCTTCATAAAAGGTATGGGCACATTCTCCTATTGATTGTTTATGGTGGTTGATTTCTAAAATATCATTGGAGGGAAAAGGATTGTTTGTGGTTTCCTTTTTTTGAAAGTGGTTGGTTAAATGCTTCAAGGTTTTTTGAATTGAGAGTTATGTTTAAAACCTTGTTTTATAAGCATAGTTGTTGAAGCCCATTTGTTGTGAAAGAATATGAGTTAGAAAATAACATGAGTATCATTGTTATGTGAGATTTGTGGTTGAGCATTGTTGGAAATATTTGAGTTGGTTGATACATACTTGGACTAGGCTTGTGTGAGAGAGAGTTGTCCCTTGTGGTGATTGAGTTTAGAGCATATTGAGTCTCTAAAAATTCTCTTTATGGTTATATAAGACTTGAGTTGAGTTGAGATTGATTTGGGTTGAGAGTGATATTAGAACATATTGAGTCTCTAACAATTCTCTTTATGATTCTATGAGTTGACTTGAGTTGAGTTGAGATTGATTTGGGTTGAGAGTGAGATTAGAATATATTGAGTCTCTAACAATTCTCTTTATGCTTCTATGAGTTGACTTGAGTTGAGTTGAGATTAATTTGAGTTGAGATTGAGATTAGAACATATTGAGTCTCTAACAATTCTCCTTATGCTTCTATGAGTTGATTTGAGTTGAGATAATTGTGGATCATTGTTGTTATCCATTTAAGAGTACATTGTCATTCATTGTTGAGTTCATATTTGAGCTTTGACTTGATAGAGTTGTGGATGAGTTTTGAGTGATACTTGAGCATGATTGGTTGAGTCTTTGAGAAGATATTTGGGATAGAATTCTAGATAGATTTATGGTATTTTGTGTATGATTGATTGAGCCTTTGGGAAGGCCCTTGTGGACAATTTTTGGATAGCTTTATGGACAGCTTTGTGGACATATTTGTGGATAGATTTGGACAAGTTCTTAGTGAGCTTGTTAGAGCAGATTTGGACAAGTTCTTAGTGATCTTTTTAGAGCATATTTGGGAAAGTTCTTGGTGAGCTTGCTAGAGCAGAATTGGGTAAGTTCTTGGTGAGCTTGCTAGAGCAGATTTGGGTAAGTTCTTGGTGAGCTTGCTTGAGCAGATTTGACAAGTTCTATGTGATCTTGTTAAGCAGGTTCTATGTGAGCCTATTGAGCAGGTTATTAGTGAGCCTGTTGACAGATATTTGGAGGTGATAAGAGTATAGAGGATAGAGTCTCAGTGGATAGATATCCAGTAGCCAACACAGTTGAAGATAGATTTGAGTTAGGAGTCTTCAAGTGGATAAAGGTCCACCAGTCAGTGCAGTAGAGAGACAGAGTCTTCTAGAGGATCACATACCAAGAGCAGAAGGGTAAAGAGTTATGTGTAAGAGATAAACAAACTTAAGATTAGGGGATCAACATCTCCTTTGAATAGAGATCCATAAACATTGTAATTGGGAGTGATTCTCAAAGATATTTATT
>JAQPPZ010004368.1:0-143814 GCA_028583015.1 Wollemia nobilis | reverse complement strand
AAAGATTTAAGTGCCATATATGATTGGAAAATTTATTGTGCAATGGCATGGATAGAGTTTTTTGATGTTTTGTAAACACATTGACAATATTACACAATGATAATAAATTCGAACCCTTCTCAAACCTTTAACCCCCATATAAATGGTATCTAATCACTCTATAGCTACCTTTCTCCAAAAGTGAAATGCATAAAAAGTTATTTCTGTAATTATATCGACTTGATGTTTTGGAGGGCCAAGAATTGATGTTCATCTTGAGTAGTTTTGGGAGTTCTTTAATGGTAAAGATAAAATACAAAGGTATTTTTGGTTACCTTCTATGAGTAGATTAATTTAATACTTAGTGAATGACTTAATCCTTCCAAATTTTTTAAATAATATTGTAGTTTAAAATTTTCATGATATCACATTGCAGATTAAGTTAGTCAAAATTTGAATGACTTTTAAACTAAGAAGATGCTTATTTTTAAATATGAAATGAAGTCTTCCATGTAAAAAATATGCCAATTTTTTTTTATAACAACATAATAAAATAAAATGCTCAAATTTTAGTTTAATTAAATTTAATTTTGATACTGTTGCTCCTCCTAGGGGCTTTGTGATCTAGAATGGTTTGTTGAAGGTCATAAGTTTTGTTACGGAGGGTATGTGTTGATAGACTGGAAATGGTAAGAATGTGTTCTTTTGGAAGGATACTTGGATTCTTCCTAAACCTCTCTTTCTTAGTCCCAAGTTTTATCAATTGAAAGCTCATTTGTCACTGAAATATGGAGAAAAATTAATTGATTACATAATAATAACTAATGGCAAGAGGATTTGAAAGTATCTAACTTTACATTTCGGATCCTTTAGAGTTTGAAAAGTTTGAACATGTTATTGCAACAATACTTTCTTCCTCAATAGAATGATAGGGACTTCCTTCAATGGACTCATTCTCCTAAAGATATTTTTTCTATCAAAATTACATATGAGGCCCAATAATTGTCTAGGGGAGTATATTTTCTATTAGAAAAGGTTTGTATCCTCATTTGATCCCCAAGATTGTATTTTTTTATGGTTGTGTTTGCAAAACAAAATTTTGACTATTGATAATTTATGTAAGAAAGGATTCCATCTTCCCAATATTTGTTTTTTGTGTTCTAAGGATGTTGAATATGTGGATCATATTTTCATCCATTGTAATTTCTCAAATAATGTGCTCAATGCTTTGTTGGATTATTTTTTGTCAAATGGGCATTACCTTAAACTTTCAAGGAACTTTTCACCCAATGGAAATCCCCCTTCATCAATCATAGGCTCACGGGTGTGGGATATGGTTCTTCCTCATATTTTATCGGATATCTAGTGGGAGAGGAAAAAAATATTTTTTAAGGATATTACTAGGGATGAATCCTTTATATTTAGAAGGATTAAAGATCTTATCGATAATATCTTGACTATATTTGCTATTGAAAATGGTAGGGAGGAAGTTGTGGAGAAAGGGGTTGTTGTTAGTTGGAATTTGAATCTAGGGAATTCTTCTTTTGTATCCACTATTCAAAAAATATTAGCTACTAGATGACATAAACTAGCTAAAGGGTGGTTCATTCTAAATTTTTATGGGGCTACCAAAGGTAAACCCCAGGAGGGTTGGTGGAATGGGTGTTATTAGAAATGATAACGGTGAGATCATTTGGTCTTACACTAAATATTATGGTATTCAGACCAACCACCTAGCTAACGCTAAAGTGATTTTCTTGGGTGTTCACTAGGTTTTTGAGAGGGGCTTCAAAAGACTTCTCGTTCAAGGTGGCTCCTTGAACATCATCTAGGATTTATAGGTTGAAAATAATTTCAATTGTTTCTTCCTAAATATTATTAAGGACACCTCAAATATTCTGGAAGACATATTAGAAGTTAAAATTAAACATATTTATAGGGAAGGTAACCAGGCTATTGATGTTATGGCATATTTGGGGTGGATAGTAGCCAATTTAGAATTTGGGAAGACAATTTTCCTTTGTAGTTAATGACAATTGTTGCTTTGGAAGCATCCAGTATACCTATCCAATAGACATTTTAATTGTATTTTTTCTTGGATGAGATCTCATTTGTATTGTAGTGATCCTCTCTTTGGGGGGTCTTTTTTTGTGGCTAGACATTTTGCTCCTTGGTGGTTACCATTCTCAAGGAATATGCTTGGTGTTTTGTCGTCACCCTTGCTCTTTGAGTTTGAATTTTTGTTATCTTCATCTTGATGTATTTACTACCCTTCTAGTATTATGAAAAATAGAGTAGGATCATTGGTGTCTCTAAAATAAATTTGAATACAAATTCTCTTTTATGTCTTGTTGTGTGGTGGGTTGGTCTTTGCTTTTGGATGGTTGTTTTGGTTTAATTTATGTTTCTTTTGGCCTTGGAGGCTAGACTATGCTTAATTCGCCTTATCTTTATCTACCTCATCTAATGCAAAATGTTATGGAACCTTTCAAAATCCTATTTTTCACCATTAATTAAAAATAATAATAATTTTAATAGTGTTGTTAAAGAAAAATAATAGGAAAGGTTATGGAGCTGGTGCTTTTATAATAAATAACAAAAACATTCTCGTGGCCTGTATAGATAGAGATATAAAACCTCTTATAGGGATTAATATGACCATTAAGACATGATGGAAGTATATTTTAATTGATGAAGATTCACAATTTATCTTTAATTTTGTTAAAAGAAAATGAACTAAAATATTGGACTATCAATATCATTATTCTTGATGTCCATCTATTATCAACAATAGTATCTTCAAAATATCATCGTATTTATGTAGGAAAAATAGAGATGCTATACTTTTAGCCAATTATAGCCTTGATCTCTATTTCGGTGAAATTTTAATTTAAAAAGTAATTAATTAATGGATATTCTACATCTTAACAATTCAGATGATACCAATGTTTTCACAAGAGAAAATAAGTGGTTCAATAAAGCTAGAAATAATATCTTTAATATGAAGGCAAGCTATAAAAATTTTATGGGAATATTTCTTGAATATGATTTAACTAACCTAATAACAACTATAATATTTTGATATTTTGATGAGAGCACAATGAGAGTAGCCTCCAATAAAATGCACATATAGCCTACTAAAATATAATATGAAGCACAAGGATGGGAACAACATGTAAACAAATCAAAGCCATATTAGTACTGTAAAGAAAATTATTTTAATAAATTAAACCAAAGACTTTCTTTTCAATATATATTTTTGGATTGAAAAATATTATATATGTAATGATTTACAATCCTATATTAAATTATCTAACATTAAATTTTATTAAAAATATTACAAGCATGAAAATTATTAGTTGATTCATAATTTTATGATAATTTTATAACATGCATGCTATTTAATTCTTAAAGCTTTAAAAAAATTATTAACTTGCAAGATTCAACCAAGTATGAACTAAGAGCAAGTGTGAGTTAGAAGTGAGCCTCACATTTTTTTATTTTGTAAAGTAAGCAAGTGTTGTGAATGTAATCAAATTTTACATGGTTTGTTTTATTAGATATTTTATTATTTTAGACTATTTCATAATATAACTAATATAAATATTTTAGAACTCAAATATAACCCCACCCCCTCTTCTCCAACCTTTTTTTATTGATAGAATCTATATCTAGGTATGCATAAATTTTAAACATCCCTCCCCTATAAGATACTTACCAATATACCGATGGTTCAACTTGATATTAAAAATACCCCCTATATGCACTCATATGGTATTTACCGTTTTCTCAGAGTGACTCCCCCATGTCAATAAGTAATTCTTAAAGGAATATTTATTACAAATGTTGGACACGTATATTCACAATAAAATATAAATATAGTGTGGATTGGTTAACGAGAATTAAGAGTGGTATTCTTAGCTTGAAGAACTTTTGGGTCAATAAACCACTAACTACTTATAATAAAGGAGGTGAGGAAATAAATGGATAAAATGCAGTGGAATGAATTGATCAATGATAACACCAATATTAATCTTCAAGAAGTTGCTAAACTGTAAAAATATGGAATTCAATGAGTGAAGCAATAATAGTTGAAGAATGAAGAACTATAGTGTGTGATGAAAATAGTAATGTCCAAATTGTCAAAATATCACAAAAATCCCTATCTAGTTGATACAATATGTGCAAAGCATTAGAGAGGGAGTGTAATATAGTTGGGAATCATATTTGTAATACTGCATCCAAAATTTCTTGAGGTAACAAATGAATAATTTTTTAATGGTATTTTATGCCATTGGAATAATGTTGGGTATACTTTCATATTTGAAGTTGGAAATTCTAGTTTTAAGACATCTTAGAAAATTTCAGAAAATGAACCAACAATTCTAAGATGGATATACATAGTATCACTTAGTAATCCAACTATTCCAATGAAAATAAAGAAAATATATGAGGAAACATAAGGAAATATTACTAGAGGATGCAATTAGGGATTCATAATAAGTACAACCAATATATAAAGGGATGAGAAAGAGGAGATTAGAGTTAGATATGGAAACTCAATCTCAACATAAGCAACTATTACAACAAGAAGAAATAGAATTTGAAATGACTAAGTAATAGTATGAACAACTTATTATGTAGGAATAAGTTGGGGTAACAATACATCAACGGAAGTAGAAAATTGTAGAACAATCATCGATTGATACAATGGAAGTGGAAGCGAAAGGTCCAATGGAACTAGTACAGGCACACCACATTTGAGTAGATTTACCTAAATTTTTTGATAAAGTGTAGCATTCATAAGCTAGTATCAATAAACTTTGATTTTGTAGTAGCCATTGAATATTGGATAGAAGAAGATGTGGAGCCAAAAGTGTCAACAAATGCAACACAAGAAAAAGGTAAGGAATCAACACAGGAAGTGTGGGAATAATAAAAAAGTGATGAACAACCAATAACATTCAAATAGATAAAAGGAGGTGGTGAAAGTAAAAAACAACCTCAAAAGGGGCAACAACCTATAATAGAAGGAAAAACAACAAAAAGGCCTATCAATTTCCAAGGAGAAAAATATATTAAAGAAGTCTCTAAAAAAACAAAATAAGATATTCCAAAACACTCAACTAGACATTTTCTAGTTGAAGTACCAAACTTTAGGCTCTCACCAAAAAGAGCCAAACAAATGAGAGAGCAAGTGGATAGATTTTTTGGCAAAATAATGCAGGCTATGAAAGAGGTAAACTAGAATTTTATATGGGTTGTGTTGGAGACTTAAAGAAATGGTAGTTGATGGTGTATGAAAAAAATTAAGATGTTAGAATGGACCCAAAATGAGCAAAGAGTAAAAAGACATAGAGACATCCATCAACAACTAACATGGGAATTGAATTTCAGTGGTATAAGCAGTTTAGTTAGACTAAAAATATATCAAATTTATTACAAAATATCTATATGTATCCACCATGCACTTATATATATGAAGGCACACTTATACCTTGTCCTAAAGATGAGGCAAGAATGGAATACAAGAAAATTCCACCAAAGTTGTTCAATACATGCATGCATGAATTTTTTTGGCCTATTGGATCAAATGGTTAGTAGCATGGATGAAAAGGATGCAATAGTCCAATGAAGAGCTAACCAATGGAAGGAAGAGATCCAGAGAATAAAAATATATGTAGAATTAGAAAATTTGACACTAAGAAAAGAAGTTAGGGAGAAAACAAAATCTAAAGAACAAGCTAATGTGCAATTGGTTGCATTAAAACAAAAGTTTGAGGAGAATATGCAAAATTAAGATGATGTTAGTACATAGAAAAAACCTGAATTGGTATTACGATAATGATTATGTAAAGCTAAGGGCAAAGAGCTAGAAAATAAGCAACAATTGTTAGCTAAATGAGGTGAATAATTGACTATTGTAGCTAGGACCAAGACCACATTAAAATAGAAGATTAATACTTCTTCATAGAGGTAAAAATATCTTATTTAAAACTAACATAGATGGAAAATAATTCCAATTATTATGGGTTGTAATATACCAAATACTACAATCCTTTGGTGGATGAAGTGATTAGGCAGGGTCTGGAATGATCCTTGAGACAATGAGTAAGGAAAATGCTAAGGGTGGTTTTTGTCACGATTTCGTGACCTGTTGCGCCATTACGGCCTTTGCTGGAAAGCTGTCATGATTTCGTGACATGTTGTGTTGTCATGGCCTTTGGAGAGAAGCTGTAGCGATTTCACTACCTATTGCACCGTCGCAGCCTTTGGAGGGAAGCCATCGTGATTTCGTGACCTATTGCGCCGTTGCGGCCTTTGCTGGAAAGCTGTCATGATTTTGTGACATGTTGCGCTATCGCAGCCTTTGGAGAAAAGTTGTAGCGATTTCGCTACCTATTGTGCTGTTGTGGCCTTTGGAGGGAAGCTATCATGATTTCGTGACCTATTGTGCCGTCACGGCCTTTGGTGGGAAGTTGTCGTGATTTCGTGACCTATTTCGCCGTCGTAGCCTTTGGTTGGAAGCTGTCGCGATATCGCGACACTTTTGGAGAATGGGAACCAAGGGGGAAAATCGTCGCGATATCGTGACACTTTTGGTGAATAGGCACCAAAGGGAAAAACCATCACAATATTGTGACACTTTTGAATAATGGGCGCCCAGGGGGAAAATCGTCGTGATTTCGTGACATTTTTGCAGAACTGGCACCAAGGGGAAAAGCCATCGCGATATCGCGACACTTTTGAAGATTGGGCACCAAGGTGAAAACTCGTCGCGATATCGCGACACTTTTGAAGGAAGGGCGCCAAGGAGAAAACTTGTCACGATTTCATGATAGTTTTGGAGAACAAGCATCATGGGGGAAAATCGTTGCGATATCGCGACACTTTTGAGGAATGGGCGCCAAGAGGAAAACTCGTCGCGATATCGCGACACTTTTTCTGAAGGGGTGCCAAGGGGAAAACTCGTCGTGATATCGTGACACTTTTGGAGAACTGGCGCCATGGGGATAAGTCGTCATGATATCGTGACACTTTTGCAGAATTGGTGCCAAGGGGAAAACCCGTCATGATATCACAACACTTCTGGAGAATAGGCACCTTCTAGTTTTCTCATCACGATTTCGTGACACTTTTGGTGTCTGGGCGCTTTGGTGTTGTGACATCATGATTTCGTGACACTTTTGGTGTTTAGCTACCACAACGACTGTCTGTCGCGAAATCGTGACATGTCACGATTTCGCGACTTGTTGCTTTGGCGCGGCCCTGGTTGGTTTGTTGTCGCGATTTCGTGACATGTCACGTTTCTTGCTTCTCTGCTCTTGGCTAGGATGTTTCTTCTCCCACTTTTAATTGTTCTTTTTTTTAATACAAGTTTTTTCAAATTTTTCAAAAAAAATATACCAAATACTACAATTATACACAAAATCTCAGAGATGAGAGAGAGATGTTGAGGATGCAAATAATAGAAATTGGAGAAGCACCTACTCATACCACCCAAGACCAAAGTCCCTAAGATAAGTTAGTACCATGATAAAAAAAATGAGGATAAAAACCAATTAAGATGGGAGGGAAGATGTAGGTAACAAATCAATAACTCAACAAAAGAGAAAATAATAATGAAAAGTGCAAATAAATGCAAGTTGAATAAATATTTGTAATAGTCTAATGTTTTGAAAATATAGTAAAGGTACATCCAAATGGAATTAGTTAGAGGGAAGGGGTACATGAAATTATTTTTGTTAACTATCTACCCGAGTCTTTATAAGAACCCTCTATTTCAATTGTAAGGTATCATTACGTATCTAGTATCTAGTATCTAGTATAGAGTATGCATAGAGGAGAGCATCTAGGATATAGATTAGGCTATTATAACCATATTGTAAGTAGTATATAAGTATTGCAAAGGTTCTATTATGGACTTGCAAAACTTGACACAATAATGGCCATTTAGGCATACAATTAATGCAAGTACAATCTAATTATAATCTAGTTGTGTATAACATTGTGTGATCTGGTTATATTATCTATCTTGTGTGTGCACATTGTGTTCTAAGTGTTGTAGGCTGGTTTTTTACCTTAGAGAGCAAGGAAGATAAATTTCAAGTTAGTTCATTATTCTCTATAGGCTATTATTCAATCCTAGTTGTCGTACAATTAGTAATATGATTAGGAATTGATCATTCAAAAATATCTAAAATCATTGTTCAGTTTTTTGTTGTCAATCCAACTTGTCATTTAGTTGGATCCTACCATTTATATGCATGATTGTCATACAATTGGTCATTGTAGTTCAACTAAATAATTTTTGTCGTATATCTAGAAACTGTTGCCATACAAATAATTTCATACAAGTATGATGATGCTTGTTGATAGAAGTCTTGTTTGGTCTTAAAATGTGCCACACTTGCATTAATTTTAGGAAATATAACCACCATGTTATAGTTGGAGATAATATTTTCATGTCAAAAATTACTATAGTGAATTCTCACTACACATGGGAGGAGTAAACATTTTGGTCAATTTTAGAAGTTTTGATGGGTAGCAAAGCATCCAAACCTTAAAAAGGGCAAATACAACTGCAAAACACTAGTCACCAAAGTTATCCACATAGAGTTGACAATGCATGAAGTCTCTAAGTAGCAAAGAACATGAATGGAAAGAAAAAATAATCTAGGAATACTTTCTTGATATAAAAATTTTAGTAGTCGCACGCCCAAGGTAATAAATGAAGCATCAAAAAATGCAAGAATCAATGATAGAATAGGTCAATCAAACTAAGAACAAGAAACTAGGACATCAAACTAATGTAAAAAAGGATCTACCAAGGCTCCAAAATTTAGGATACCAAGTTTTGTTTCGAGGGATCCCACCCTAAGACCCCACAAGATATGTTGAGGTGTACACTTCTCCAAATGTACAACTCATCTTTTACAAGAAAATACCATATTAAAAGCATGATCATGATTTCTTTAAAGGAGCAACCATGGACCTAGGAACACAAAATGCAAGAGATATCTATGATAGATCCTCAACATGAGTAGGAATAGATATCATATTAAGTGATACCAAATTCGAGTAGCCCTAGGATCGTGCAACATTAATGTATAAGTGCTATGAGAAATAATTTTGAAAGGAGGTAATTTTGAATTCTAGGGGGGAAAGACCCCATGTGTAATCTATAAATATGTATTCTTCCTCTCATTGTAACTATCAAAATTCATCCATTCTACTAAGGGTGGTTTCCTTCATTCTCTTTTGTTTCTTAGTCTAACTTGAGTCTTGCATCATTAACCATTATTTTCAAAACCTCTTCTCTCTACATGTATGTAAATCAAAGTTCACACTAATAATAATTTATGACTATTCATGAAATCCCTATCCTAGTTTTGGTGTGGGTGTTTTGTTTTTATGCATGCTTTGGAGGGACATATATTTCATGTACACTATTGACCATTGTGCATGTGTTCACTTCAACTCATCATGGAATTGAGGGTATTATTAGATATTTGACGTATCACCACCGATAGGTAGGATAGATAGTTAGTTAGGGTTTACCTACTTTATTTTAATGCTTTCCATTATGTTATCTTTTCCTAGAGATAAATCTGATAGAGTAGGACAACATAGGAAGGAAAGACAACTACCAAAATATCACATTTAAAAAAGAATCTAACCTTGGTAAAAAATCCTGAAGTTTGTTTGAAAGAGCCACATCCCATGTTCCTTGAACTTCCCAAGACTGATTCCCTACACGAGGCATAGGGTAATTAACACACCTACTTGGAGAAGACCCACAACCATAATAGGTTACAATGTCTAAGGTACCAGGGGTTATTTTTAACCTCTAATAGTCCAAACTAACTTACCCAATGGGACCCACATTGCAAAATTTATCCCTTGATCAATAACTCAAGTCACAGTTATAGTGAAAGTCATGGTCATTATCTTGTTGAAGCACCCTATAGATTCACTTGGTGAATCTGCTACAAATAAGAATAAAAATAAATTATCATATTAGATCAAGGTTGTGGTGGGGACCTTTGTCTAATCAACACCCTCCCCACCTAGAAACTTTGTTGTAGAAGAAATATCCCAAGGAAGCCACCCAAAAGCATCAAATTGAGGTTTATATGAAGACCCCAATTAATCTACTTTCCAAACCACCAACCACATTCACATGGTGACTCTAATTCAAGCAAAGAACTATAAAATTCATGGGGAGCTTACTACTAGATCTATGACCTAGTCATGGTTGCTTCACACTTTGGAATCTTTTTCACATGAAGTAAAAGAAACCCCTTGTGACCTCCTATTCCATAAAATGCATGGGACTATATTTTAATGTTGGTAATTGAAATTGTACCACATTACACCAATGAAGGATTTTCAGATATATTGATGCATTTGTGAGTTATGATCTGCTTCTTCCAATTGCACAATATAAATAAGTAGAACATTGCTTTGAGGTTTCTTATGGTATCATTTAGAGTGAAATATTAAAATGGTATGACTCCCTCCCATCACACTTTATCTATGAATGGTATCAACTTGCTTCCCTATTTGTTGATGGGTTTAAGTGGAACATGCCACCTGCTCAACTACCCAACCTATTACCCTTTAGTTCTCTCTCACTCAATAACTTGCTACCCTAAACCAGGCTCTAATGTTCCAAAATGGGTAGGAGAAACATGTAGATATAGAGGGAGTAGCACCCAAAGGGTTGGAGAGCCAAATTATTTTCTTGATAGACTTAGAAATATCAAAGAACATATAAATCACTTCCTTTAGAGCACCTAAAAAAGTAAGCACCTCCACCACTAGCAAATCAAAATAGGTAAAGAATATGAGCTGGAGGTCGAGTATAGGCTCTAAGGAGACAAATAGTAGATAAGGGATCACCACTTATACTAGGTGGGTTGCATCAAAAAAATCAAACACTCGTGGTAACAATCTACTTTTAGCAAGGAGGCTACTCAAAAGCCATAGTTCTATAATGGTATAAATTTATTACCACTAAAACTAGAAGAAAATAAAAATGTAGACAACCCTAATGGTTCTTGGGGGTGGATGAACTTTCTACTCCATACCAAATGGATTGAGGTCACCCATACTCCTTGTACTAAAATTTCATTTATTGTAGGCAACTACCGACATCTACAGGTTATCTTAATATTTGAAAGAGTAGGAACAAATCTCATCTTAGGTAATCCTAAATCCAAGCAACCTTGGTATCATTCACCATTAATACAAAAGTGCTATGAGGAAGAATTTTGAATTTTAGGAGGTAAATAACTCACATGTAATTTATAAACATGTATTCTTCCTCTCATTGTAACTATCAAAATCCATCTATTCTTCTAAGGGCGATTTCATTCATTCTCTCTTATGTCTTGGTTTGTATCGAGCCTTGCGTCATCAACCGATTAGTTTCCAAACATTTTCTTTCTATATATGTAACTTAGAGTTCACGTTAATAAGAATTTATGACTATTTATGGAATCCTTATCCTAGTTTTGGTGTGGATGTTTTGCTTTTATAGATTCTTTGGAATGACCTATGTTCCTTATGCACTATCAGTTGCTACACGTGTTCTCTTCAACCCATCCTGGCATAGAGGTCCATATTAGATATTTTGTATATTATCACCCGCAGGTAGGCTATATAGATTAGTTAGAGATTACCTACTTTCTTTTAGTTCTTTTCCTTATGTTTCCTTTTTCCTAGAGATAAACCCGATAGAGTGGGCTAGCATAGGAAGGAGAGATGAATGCTAAAAGATTGCATCTAAAAAAGGATCCAACCTTGGTAAAAAAATTCCATAGGTCATTTTAAGGAGCCATGTCCCATGCTCTTCAAACTTCCCAAGATTAGTGCCCCTCATGAGGCACAAGGCACCGAATGCCCTTACTTTTGGAACACCCACAACTATATGGGTAAGCAATTCCCAGGGCACAAGGATAATTTTTGACCTCCAACAACCCAAATTAGCACACCCTATGGGACCCAAATTACAAAATATATCCCTTGATCAAGAATACAAGCCATGGTTATGATGAAGGTCATGACCATTAGCTTGTTGAAGCACCCTCTAGATTCACCTGGTGACTCCACTACAAAGAAGAACCCAAAAAAATTGCAATATTAGACTAGAGTTGTGGTGGGAACCTCTGCCTCAAATTTTTTGTAGAAGAAATATCCAAAATAATTTTCCCAAAAAATATTAGATTGAGGATTTGATGAAGACCTCAAGTTGTTCACTTTCTAGAGCACCAACTACATTCACCCGGTGGATCCGCTCCAAGCAAATAACCAAAACTTTTTGTGGGAAGCATAAGACCATATCTACATGCTTGGTCATGGCTACTTCATACATTATGAGATTTTCCACATGGAGTAAAAGAAACCCCTTGCAAATCTTGTTCCATAAAATGCATGAGATTACATTTTGACGTTTACACTTGAAACCATGCCATATTACATCAACAAAGGATTGTCAAATTTATTGATTCATTTGCAATTTATGCTACATCTTCTAATTGCATAATATCAAGAAGCATAATTTAGCCTTGATATTAATCATGGCAAGATTTAGAGGGAAATATTGAAAAGGGTATGAATCCCTTCCTCACACTTTATCTATGAATGGGATCAACTTTATTCCTTGTTCATGGATGGATTCAAGGGGAAAAAGTCACCTGCTTCAACTATCCAACATATCACCTTTCAATCCTCTCTCACTCAATAACTTGCTACCCCAAATTGAGCCCCAATGTTCTATAATGAGGAGGGAAAACATGTAGAGGTAGAGGTAGTAGCACACAAAGGGTTGTAGAGCTAAATTATCTATCCGATGGGCTCAAATATAGATGAGGATATAGAAGTTACTACCTCTAGAGCACTTAAATAAGTGAGCACTTTCATCGTCAACAACTCAAAAGAGAAGGAATTTGAGTTGGAAGTGGAGGATAGGCTCTAAGAAGATCGATAGTAGATAAGGGATCACCACTGGTACCAAGTGGGTTCCATAAAAGAAATCAAACACCCCTAGTACTAGTCTACTTTTAGTAAGGAGGTTTCTCTGGAGCCACGATTTCATAAGGGTGGAAATTTCCTACCCTTGAAACTAGAAAATAATAATGCAAACAACTCTAGTGGCATCCAAGGATGGATGACCTTTCTACTCCATTATTAATGGATAAAGGTCACTCATACCCCATGTACTATAATTCCTTTTTTTTTCAGGCAACTATCGACATCTACAAGTTATCTTTATTTTTGAAATAGAAGGATGACTTCCCTCCCTCCTCTTACCCCATTTTGACTCCATGCCTAATGAATAGGGATATGAATTTATAGGTTCCTTGTCCTCATCGAGCTGAGGATACTTTTGAGTCACCAAAAATTTAGTGAATTCTCACTACACTTGGGAGGAGTAAAAATTTTGGTCAGCTTTAGAATTTTCAATAGGAAGTGAAGCAATCGAATTAAAATTTAAGGTAAATACAAGTGCATGAAACAAGTAATTAAGTTTTCCATACATATTTGACATCGAGGAAGGCATAACTAGGTTTTTATGAAGATCCAAAGTAGCAAAGCGCATGACCAAAAGGAAAAAATAACCCGAGCATATGTGTCTGACATAAGCATCTGGTAATTGCATGCCTAAGGTAATAACTTGAGCATAAAAAAATGCAAGCATCAATAGTAGGACTAATCAACTATACTGTGTACAAGAAACTAGGATGTTAGATGAAGGGCAAAAAGAAGCTACCTTCTAGAACCTAGTTGGAATTACACCATTTAAGCCCTAGAATATAGGAGGCTAAATTTTATTTCAAAGGTTCCCACCATCATACCCTGCATGGTAGGCTAAGGTGTACACTTTCCTAGATATACAACTCATCCTCTGCAAGAAAGTATCGTATTAAAAATTCCATCATGAGTTCTTTAGAGAAGTGGCCATAGACCTGAGAATATTATATGCAAGATATATCTGTGATAGATCCTCAATATGGGGAGGAACATGTCTCATATTAAGCCACCCCAAATTCAAGCAACCTTTGGATCATGCAACATTAATGTAAAAAGTGAGAAAAAAATTTTAAAGGAGGGGATTTTGAATTTTAGGGAGGAAAGACCCCATGTGTAATTTATAAATATGTATTCTTCCTCTCATTGTAACTATAAAAAACCATCCATTCTTCTAAGGGTGCTTTCCTTCATTCTCTCTTATGTCTTGGCTTGGCTTGAGCCTTGCATCATTGGTCAATTAGTTTCAAACCTCTTCTCTCTGCATGTATGTAACTTAGAGTTTACACTAATAAGAGTTTTTTATTATTTATGAAATCCTTGTCATCATTCTAGTGTTGGTGTTCTACTTTTATGCATGCTTTGGAGGGACTTGTGTTCCTCATGCATTGTCAGTTGCTACACGTGTTCACTTCAACCTATCGTGGCATAGAGGGTTTTATTATATCTTTGGCACATTGCTACCCATAGATAGGTTAGTTAGGTTTACCTTATTTCTTTTATTGCTCTTCCTTTTATTCTCTTTTTATTGTAGATAAACTCGATAGAGTAGGATAGCATAGGAAGGAGAGACAAACACCAAAATATCACATCTAAACAAGGAGTTGGCCTTGGTAAAAAATCATGAATGTTGTCCAAATAAGTCGTATCCCACACTCCCTAGACTTCCCAAGACTGGTGCCTTGTACGAGGGGTAAGGCATTGGATGCACCCGCTCAAGGAAGATCTAAAACTATAAGGTATCGTGGTGCCTAGGGTACCAAAGGTCCTTTTTATCCCCCAAAAATAACCTATAACATATGTTAATTTATAAAACAATGATTAGAAATAAGTTCTTGCTTGCTTGATATTTCCAATTTTTACCTTCCATAGATAGCCAAAATTGTTATTTTCATGCCACTTGCAATGAAAAAACTTATAAATTAAGCAAAAACAATTCATAGCATTTCACAATCCATAATAAAATAACAATAGATATTTGCAAGATGAATCAATGACATATTCAACATATTGTGAAAATGTCAATATCTAGATCCATATATGTAAGTTCATGACAATGTATCATGGGCCACTCATAGAAGATGGTTTGTTAATAATCATATATAGCAACTAAAAAAGAATATATAAATTATTGTTTAACTAGATCACATCTTACTTTATTTATAGTCCTAAAAACTAGACCTTATGTTCAAGGGCCAACTCAATCCTATTTTATAAACATAATTGAATTAAATAAGTCCACATGATTATAAAGATCATATATTATCTCCATATTAATGAAATTCAAATCTTAAAAAATAATTGAGCAATTATTTTTATCTTTTAATGAAAATGATATAAATATTTAACATTAAAATAATAATTAAAAAAACTAAAAATAATTTATAAAAATATTAATTTAATACAAAGTCATTAACTTACTAACAAATATAACATCTTTATAACTCATTAAAAGCCTTTTTTAATTTTAAAAACTAAAATTGTTTAAGATTTAATATAAAAATAAGATAACGTAGTACGAACCCATCATCATTAAAATAAACATTATATTTGAAGGGCGTTTAACTCTTTTACTCTTTCAAAAGTATATTTAGAAGTTTAAATTGCATTTAGTTCCAATATGTTAAGGTTATGCAACCATGTCACCAATTAAGCTTATCTTTGATCCCATTAACATGTAAGCATGATGAGAATTATGGCCCATCTGAAATTCCATTTAAGAAATTAAGTAAAATTCTAACACCAAGGCATGATACAACTCTCTTGTGGAAGTTCACAGTTTTGAGCTCTTTCATGAGCTCAAATTTCTTTCATACATTAAGCCTTTGACAAATTTAAGAAGTAAAATGATTTGAAGGAAATACAAAGGGAATGGATGTTGTTGTTGTCACCTTCAATAGTCTCCAAAAGCAATCTCCCTTGATATTGTAGCAAGTATAGTCCACATGTAGGGGTCCCTACATGCCTTACCTACTCCATGTACCTGCATTAATATTTTGTTGACCATAAGGTCTTTACTCTAGCTTTTCTCCCTTAAATTGCGGTGCTTTCCTAGAGTCAAAAAGTTGAGCGTCACGCGAACGAGGAAAATTTCACTTGAGTGAAATAACTCGTGATCAATTTTAGTTTATTTGATGTTGTAGCTAGTGCATCCCATATGTAAGGGTCCCTCCATGCCTTACCTGCTACATGTACCTACACTAATGCCTAATGCAATATAACTGGGCATCATGTTTGTAATACTACATACTAATTTTCTTGAGGCGACACACAAAGAATTTTTCAATGGTATTTTAGGGCATTGGAATAATTTTGGATATAGTTTCATACTTGAATTTAGATATTACAAGGTTAAGATGTCCTTAAAAAAATTCTAAGCAGACAATTCTAAGATGGATATACTTAGTACCACTTAGTAAGCCAACTACTTTGATGAAAACAAAGAAAATGTATAAGAGAAAAGATAAGGAAATATTATTAGAGGATGTAAGTGGGGAGTCTTAGGAAGAATTCCAACTTGTATATAAAGGGATGAGGAGGAGAATAGAGTTACAGATGGAGGCTCAATCTCAACATCAACAACAATTACAACAAGAAGAAATCAAATTTTATGACTAAGCAATAGTATGAACAACTTGTTGACCAGGAAGAAGTTGGAGCAACATACATCAAACAAAGCAAGAAACTATACAACCATCATCGATTGAGATAATGGATGTGAAGGAGGAATATCCAATGGAACTAGTATGGGTACAACACATTTGAGTAGACTTACCTAAAATTTTTGATAAAGTGCAACAATTGGATCCACAAGCTAGGATCAATAAGCTTTGATTTTGTAGTAGCCATTGAAGATTGGCTAGAAGAAGAAGTGGAGCCAAAAGTGCCAACAAATGTAACACAAGAAAAGGTAAGGAATCAACACAAGAAGTGTAGGAAGAATAAAAAAGTGATGAACAATAATAACATTCAGATAGATAAAAAGACATGGTGGAAGAAATAAAAAACCTCAAAAGGAGCAACAATCAATGATAAAAGGAAAAACAACAAAAGACCTATCAATTTGTAGGGATAAAAAGAGATTAAATAAGTACATACAAAAAGAATAGAAGGTGCGATTCTAGAACACTCGACTAGACATTTTTTGGTTGAAGTACAAAACTTTAGGGTCTCACCAAAAAGGGCCAAATAAATGAGTGAGCAAGTGGACACTTTTTTTAGTAAAATAATTCAAGCTATGGAAAGAAGCAAACTAGAATTTTATATGGGTTGTTGTGACAACCCAATCAAATACACACTGGTTGTAATGATCTAAACTCACTTATAGGCTTGACAAACAAGGGAGATGGTTTGATAAGGGTAATTTTTTTTGTTTTTGATCTTTTATTTTGCACCCATTAGTAATCAATACATAGCATTAAATACTAGTTTTGGTATTATGACTGTTGTAGTTAGCCTCTCAAGTGGACGAGATCGGTTGGATCCTATAGAAGGTACCCTTAGTGATTTTATTTATCTCACCCTATATTTTGGTGAATTCAAAATCATGGTGTGGGTTACCCTGTAGATCCCAAAACACCTAGAGGGTGGATGCATAACTCTCTTCCTTACATGTTATGTGGAACCTTGAGTATTTATTAACTCATTTATTGCCAAACATGTAAGGATTTTAGCGTAAATGCTATGGTGCTTAATTGGTGACCATGCATCTAGATTAATATCTAGCACCATAGGAAATTAAAGGTCATGCCATACACATGGTACTGATCATGGTTTCCTTGACATAATTGTAAATAATACGATTGATAGGGATTAATATTTAACTATCCCTATTCACACGAATCACATTGTATAATATTTAATGCTCACATGGATTGGGTGCATTAAATATCACTTTTGTAAAGACAGATAAGGCAATAAAAATATTTTTGGTATAAATGCAATATTCAGTTTTCATCATACTATTATTTGTGTGTTTGAGTAGACTTGCCTGAAATTTTTGACAAAGTGTAATAATTGGATCCACAAGCTAGGATCAGTAAACTTTGATTTTGTAGTAGCCATTGAAGACCGGCTAGAAGAAGAAGTGGATCCAAAAGTGCCAAAAATGTAACACAAGAAAAAAGGTAAGGAATCAACACAAGAAGTGCAGGAAGAACAAAAAAGTGATGAACAACAATAACATTTAGATAGATAAAAATATGTGGTGGAAGTAAAAAACAACCTCAAAATGAGCAACAACCAATGAGAAAAGGAAAAACAGTAAAAATACCTATCAATTTATAGGGATAAAGAGAGATTAAATAAGTACAACAGAAAGAACAGAAGGGGAGATTCTAGAACACTTGACTAGACATTTTTTGGTTGAAGTACCAAACTTTAGGGTCTCAAAAAAAAGGGACAAACAAATGAGTGAACAAGTGGACAATATTTTTACTTAAATAATACACGCTATGAAAAGAAGTAAACTAGAATTTTAGATGGGTTGTTGAGACAACCCAATAAAATACACACTAGTTGTAACGATCTAAACTCACTTATAGGCTTAACAAACAAGGGATATGGTTTGACAGGGGTAATTTTTTTTGTTTTTGATCTTTTATTTTACACCCATTAGTAATCAATACATAGCATTAAATACTACTTTTGGGATTATGACTATTATAGTCAGCCTCTCAAGTGGACGAGATCGGTTGGGTCTTGTAGAAGGTGCCCTTAGTGATTTTATCTATCTCACCCTATGTTTTGGTGAATCTAAAATCACGATGTGGGTTACCCTCTAGAGCCCAAAACACCTAAAGGGTGGATGCATAACTCCCTTCCTTACATGTTATGTGGAACCTTGAGTATTTCTTAACTCATTTGTTGCCAAACATGTAAGGATTTTAGCATAAATGCTATGGTGTTTTTTTGGTGACCATGCATCTAGATTAATATCTAGTACCATAGGCAATTAAGGTCATGCCATACACATGGTATTGATCATGGTTTCCTTGACATAATTGTAAATAATAGGATTGATAGGGATTAATATTTAATTATCCTTATTCACATGGATCACATTGCATAGTATTTAATGTTGACATGGACTGGGTGCATTAAATATCGCTTTTGTAAAGGCAAACATGCCTATAAAAATGTTTTTGGTATGAATGCAATCTTCAGTTTTCATCGTGCTATTCTTTGTGTGTTTGAGTAGACTTACCTGAATTTTTTTACAAAGTGCAATAATTGGATCCACAAGCTAGGATCAGTAAACTTTGATTTTGTAGTAGCCATTGAAGATTGGCTAGAAGAAGAAGTGGAGCCAAAAGTACCAACAAATGTAACACAAAAAAAAGGTAAGGAATCAACACAAGAAGTGCACGAAGAACAAACAAGTGATGAACAACAATAACATTCAAATAGATAAAAAAAACATGGTGGAATTAAAAACAACCTCAAAAGGAGCAACAACCAATGACAAAATGAAAACAATAAAAATACCTATCAATTTGTAGGAAGAAAGAGAGATTAAAGAAGTACATACAAAAATAACATAAGGGGAGATTCTAGAACACTTGACTAGACATTTTTTGGTTGAAGTACCAAAATTTAGGGTCTCACCAAAAAGGGACAAACAAATGAGTGAACAAGTGGACAATATTTTTGGTAAAATAATACATGCTATGGAAATAAGCAAACTAGAATTTTATATGGGTTGTTGAGACAACCAAATAAAATACACACTCGTTGTAATGATCTAAACTCACTTATAGGTTTGACAAACAAGGGAGATGGTTTGAAAGGGTAAATGTTTTTGTTTTTGATCTTTTATTTTGCACCCATTAGTAATCAGTACATAGCATTAAATACTAGTTTTGGGATTATGACCCTTGTACTTAGCTCTCAAGTGGATGAGATCGGTTGGGTCTTGTAGAAGGTTCTCTTAATGTTTTTATCTATCTCACACTATCTTTTGGTGAATCCAAAATCATGGTGTGGGTTATCCTCTAGAGCCTAAAACACCTAGAGGGTGGATGCATAACTCCCTTCCTTACATGTTATGTGGAACCTTGAGTATGTCTTAACTCATTTGTTGCCAAACATGTAAGGATTTTAGCATAAATTCTATGGTGCTTAATTGGTGACCATGCATCTATATTAATATCTAGCACCATAGGCAATTAAGGTCATGCCATACATATGGCACTGATCATGGTTTCCTTGACATAATTATAAATAATATGATTCATAGGGATTAATATTTAATTATCCCTATTCACACGGATCACATTGTAAAGTATTTAATGCTCACACAGATTGGGTGCATTAAATACCACTTTTGTAAAGGCAGACATACCTATAAAAATGTTTTTGGTATGAATGCAATCTTCAGTTTTCATCGTGCTATTCTTTGTGTGTTTGAGTAGACTTACTTGAAAGTTTTTATAAAGTGCAATGATTGGATCCACAAGCTAGGATCAGTAAAATTTGATTTTGTAGTAGCAATTGAAGATCAGTAGGGTTATGCATAGTGGCTATTTTCGCAAAATTGGCTAAAATTTGGATTTTCAAAATTTGGAATTGGCTAATATTTGGGACCCTTGACCAAGGTCCATTAGCCAAAAAATTTTGGGTGCAAATTATTTTTTTGGTCAATTCGCCCCAATTTTATAATAATTTGACCATTTTAAGTTTAAAATTCCAACATTACCGCTAATAATAGTGAACCTTCTACATGTGATTCGAAACTATTCACCTAGATTTTGAAACTAATTCGCCAAATTTTTATAAATATATTTTGGGGTCGATCCCTATGGAGATCAGCTAGAAGAAGAAGTGGAGCCAAAAGTGCCAACAAATGTAACACAATAAAAAAGTAAGGAATAAACACAAGAAGTGCAGGAAGAACAAAAAAGTGATGAACACCAATAACATTTAGATAGATAAAAAGCCATGGTGGAAGTAAAAAACAACCTCAAAGGGAGCAACAACCAATGAAAAAAGAAAAAACAACAAAAAGACCTATAAATTTGTAGGAAGAAAGAGAGATTAAATAAGTACATACATAAAGAACAGAAGGTGTGATTCTAGAAAACTTGACTAGACATTGTTTGGTTGAAGTACCAAACTTTAGGGTCTCACCAAAAAGGGACAAACAAATGAGTGAACAAGTGGACAATGTCTTTGGTAAAATAATACAGGCTATGGAAAGAAGCAAACTAGAATTTTAGATGGGTTGTTGAGACAACCCAATCAAATACACACTGGTTGTAACGATCTAAACTCATTTATAGGCTTGAAAAACAAGGGAAATGGTTTGATAAGGGTAATTTTTTTGTTTTTGATCTTTTATTTTGCACCTATTAGTAATCTGTACATAGCATTAAATACCACTTTTGGGATTATGACCATTGTAGTCAGCCTCCCAAGTGGACGAGGTTTGTCGGGTCCTGTAGAATGTGCCCTTATTGATTTTATCCATCTCACCCTCTGTTCTGGTGAATCCAAAATCACGGTGTGGGTTATCCTCTAGAGCCCAAAATACCTAGAGGGTGGATGCATAACTCCCTTTCTTAACATTTTATGTGGAACCTTGAGTATGTCTTAACTCATGTGTTGTCAAACATGTAAGATCCTTACAGTGTAAATGCTATGGTGCTTAATTTGTGACCATGCATCTAGATTAATATCTAGAACCATGGGCAATCAAGGTCATGCCATACACATGGCACTGATCATGGTTTCCTTGACATAATTGCAAATAATACAATGGTTTATCCCATACCAAACCACTATAGAATCTTATCTTAGAGTCATATTTCTCTCACCAAGATTCTCTATTTGACAACTTCATATAAGAGCTACCACAATACTGCTCGTACATATAAAAAACTATTCTCTGAAATCTAACCACAACATAGTATAAAAGAGTTTTTATGTATTTATTATATTATTATTCTATCCTTCAAAATGCCAATTTTGAAAAAGTACTTCCACTAAAAATATAAAATGTTTCTAAACCTCATTCCATACAAAATTTGATCTAAAAATAATTATCTAGTTTTATTTTAGTTCTATTTACGTAGAATCAATTCAATGCATCAATTATACACTTTTCAAATACCTTTTCGGGCGTTCAGTTGACATATTACAATAAAACATGATTGTAAAAAAAAACATATAATTACCACTCTTCTGGAAATAATAATGGCTAGCGTATTGCATAATCAACCACATTCTTTAACTTATAAAATAAAAATTTAGCAGTCTTATATTATAATCTTTTCGAAAGCCTAACACATATGGTTTTATTATTACATGTTAATTTACAGCATCTATCCAATTGAATAAAAGGTGGTATCTATTGTGGACGCACTCGCTGCAATCTTTTAAAATTTTACATTGTCCAATAGCATCCTCCTATTTTTTATACATAGATGCAACACAAACAATAAGGTTGGAACATTGTTGGTTCAACCTTGAATTAAGGTTTATGTTACTCCAAGGGAGCTGCGCTCACTGCATGCAAATGATGCAGCATTCCAAATGCTTTATCCAGCGCCTCCAGCATCTCGAAATCTTTTTAGGGGATCAGAATGGCTCTTCTAATTTATATAATGATAAATGCATCTATTGTAATACATTAATATTGCCATAGCATATTCAAAGGTATCTTTAAAATATTAAATAGATTTTAGATATACACTGAGTTAACAGGATACAGTTTCACATTTAAGTTCAATCCTTAGAACACATTTATACAAGAACAAGAGTTTCAAACATACCCAGTTTTTAAGTAATTTTTCCTAACTTGTCTTTCTGCAGTTCACATCATCAGGCAACCACAAGGAGTTTAAAAGCACAAAATACTTAAATCAGCCAACCAATAGAATAAAATAATTTGACAGATTACCATGTCTAACTTTTCTATCAAACGACATGCGACAATTTCAGCTATGCTTATTGAACATTCTTCAACCACATCTTTCAAACATTCATAGGTTTTAAAGAAAATATGAAAGTGTATATTCAGCATGACTATGACTATGACTATGTACACAATTAACAATACAGCTATGATTTTGGTGAAACCGAGAGTAAATTTTTTATTAACTTACACAAACCTGTGGGCTCAATTAATCATACACAGTTGGGACAACTTAACTATGTTTAATCTATCATAAAGACTGAATTAAAAAAAAAAATCAAAATTTAAAGAGTAACAGTGCAGGCATAAATATAAAACACTTTCGACCATTCTACCAGATAACCCAAGCAAACATAGTTATATTCTGAAGCAAAACAACAGACTTCATGTGATAAAATATAACTATGCACAATCAACATAAGCTAATAGAGAAAGAATGAACCTGTAATGTAATTTTCTGATTCCTTATCCAAACTTTTCTCTACACTATTTTCTTCCCCCTTTCTTCTCTTTATTATCTTCCTTTTAAAGATGGAGATCGGGGAGGATTACAAGTGTATACCACTCGCCAACTCAACATTCCTTTCACCAGCCAAGTGGAGTTTCATGGTCAAATTAAAATTTAAAATTCAACATAACTTTCTCGGAATGCATATATATATATATATATATATATATATATATATTTTATATAATTTTCTTTATAAACCCTAGTTATCAAGTTCCAGTTTGTATTTGAGTTTGACACTCTTGAAGTTTGAAAAAATTCAAATAAAATTTGACATAAATTTAATGCACATGTATTTTTTGAAATTATTTTATTTTTGTTTTTATATAAAATTTAAAAATCAAAGATACAAAATTATAATATTTGATTTTAATAATTTTTTTTTTCAAATATATACTTTAAAATATTTTAAAAAATATAAACATTTTTATAACTTTATCTAAACATAGTAATTTTTTAAAGATGAGAAGATTTTCAAATGTTTAAATCAATAATTTAAAAAAATATATAAATTATAAGTTTTCTATCAATTATAATAAAAAAATTACGTGATAAATTCATTCTAAAAATATATTATGCATATTAACACACAACTATAACTATAATTGTTGTCCTCTCTCAAGTGATAATAAAGAACTAAAGAAAATAGATTGAAAATGGTTGCATCCAACATAATTTGTGCAAGATGTGGATCTGAAGAATTTTTTTATAACACTTTCACATTGATATATATTTTATATTTTAGAGGTAAAATATTTTACCATATTGTAACTTTGCTTGAACTTTCTATAAGTCATGGGTTTTATTTTTCAACTATCAATGATTGGTTTTAGGGTTTTTTATACTTCTTTTATGTTAATTTTTTTTTTTTTTGCCGAATTTAGGGTTTAGTCATTAAATTTATTCATTGGAGTTTTGAATTAGACATATTTTAAATTTTATCTAAAAATTTTGACGAATTTGATACTAAGTTATAAACAATCAGTTAAACAATTAAGCAAACAAATAAACAATCAAATAAACCATCATACATATCTATACCTCCAATTTTTCTCGTGTAGACAATTTGATGATAATAATGCTATCGTTGCATGATGATGGTAGCTCCCACACTCGTGGTACTTTCGTTGTCATTGGAGGGTTTTGAGACAAGTATTTATTCATTTAATTATAAAACATGCATCCAAAATGCAGCTAAAAGAATGCATCTACTTGGGCTTCCATGTACCTATAGGCCATTGGTGAGTGTTTCACTGCTAAGGTTATTTTACCCCTACCTAAGAGAATACCCCCTTTCAATTTTTGAGTTTCCTTTATTTTCTCACATCCCTTTGCCCTTGGTAAAGTAGCAAGCACCTTGAATATCACATATTAACATGGTTTTATTCTTGTAAAAACTCTCGAAGACCCCCAATTGAGTTGAACCCCACGCTATCGATCATGGCCAACTGTGTCACTTCAATGCAAGACATGATTATCTCAAATAGGGACAATTGAAGACAACAACAATTATTTAGGAATTACTAGCTCTAACTCACAGTTGCACATGGATGGGAACCCTTGAGCATCGGGGTTAGGGTTATCTAAAAAAACCAAGGGGGAAAGAGGACACATCATCTCATATTTTCATATTGTAATGAAGCTTTGCTTCCAAGGAGGTTTCCACCTCAATGTGTTAGAGGAATAAGTACAACCAGTATATAAAGGGATGATAAGGAGGAGATTAGAGTTAGATATGGAAGCTCAATCTCAACATCAAAAACTATTACAACAACAAGAAATGGAATTTAAAGTGACTGAGCAATAGTATGAACAACTTGTTGAGCAGGTAGAAGTTAGGCCAATGATACATCAACCAAAGCAAGAAATTGTACAACCATAATCAATTGAGATAATGGATGTGGAAGAGGAATATCCGATGGAACTAGTATGGCTACAACACATTTGAGTAGACTTACCTAAATTTTTTTATGAAGTGTAACAATTGGATCCACAAGCTAGGATCTGTAAACTTTGATTTCGTAGTAGTCATTGAAGATCAACTAGAAGAAGTGGAGCCGAAAGTTTCAACAAATGTAACACAAGAAAAAGGTAAGGAAATTGCATAGGAAGTGCATGAAAAAAATGATGAACTACCAATAACATTTAGATTAAAAAAAATAGGTGGTGGAAGTAAAAAACAAATTCATAAGGGGCAAAAATCCATGATAAAAGGAAAAACAACAAAAAGACCTATCAATTTATACGGTGAAAGAGAGATTAAATAATTCCATACAAAAATAATAGAAGTAGAGATTATAGAACACTTGACTAGACATTTTTTGGTTGAATTATTAAAATTTAGGGTCTCACCAAGAAGGGCCAAACAAATGAGTGAACAAGTGGACGATTTTTTTGGAAAAATAATATAGGCTATGGAAAGAGATAAACTAGAATTTTAGATGGGTTGTGTTGGAGAACTAAATAAATGATAGTTAATGGTATACAAAAAAATTGAGAAGATGTTAGAATGGACCCAAAATGAGCAAAGAGTGAGAAGACTCACAAACATCCATCAACAACAACCATGGGAATTGGAGGTTGGTGGTATAAGTAGTGTGGTTAAACTCAAAAAATTATTATATGGAGTACCAACTATCTATAGGTATCCACCATGCATTTATATAAATAAAGCTACACTTATACCTCATCCTAATGATGAGGTAATAATGTAATACAATAAAGTTCCATGAGAGTTGTTTAAGACATGAATGTATGAAATTTTTGACCTATTGGATCAAATATTTAGCATCATGGATGGAAAATATGTAGCATTCCAATAAAGAGTAGGCTAACAAATCAAAGGAAGAGATCTAAAGAATGAAAATAGATGTAGAATCAATTTTTTTGACATTAAGAAAAGAAGCTAAGGAGAAAAAAAAATCCAAAGAACAAGTTGATGTGCAATTGGTTGCATTAAATACAATATTTTGAGGAGAATATGAAAAACCAAGATGATCTTAGTGTATAGTTGAAATTTGAATTGGGAGTACAAGAACGATTATGTGAAGCTAAGGGCAAGGAGCTAGAACATAAACAATAATTGTTAGTAGAATAAGGTGAACAATTGACTATCATAGCTAGGACCAAGGTCACATTAAAATATAAGATTAATACTTCTTCATAGATGGAAAAATAGCCTCTTGAAAAACTAATAGATATGGAAAAGAAGACCAATCATTGTGGGTTAGAATATGCTAAATACTACAATTATGCACAAAATCTTAGATATGAGAGAGATTTTGAGGATGTAGATCATATAAATGGGAGGAGCACCTACTCATACCACCCAAGATCCAAGTCCCCAAGAGAAGCTAGAACCACAATAAAAATCGATGAGGACATCGACCAATTAAGATAGGAGGGTAGATGTAGGCAATAAATCAATAACTCAATGAAAGAGAAAATAATAATGGAAAGTGCAAATCAATGCAAGTTGAATAAATATTTGTAATAGTCTAATGGTTTGAAAAGATAGTAAAGGTACATCCAAAGGAGAATTAGTTAGAAGGAAGGGGTATAGGCAATGGTTATTATTAGTCGTCTGCCCAAGTCTTTATAAGGACCCCCCATTTCAATTTCAAGGTATCATTAGGTATCTAGTATCTAGTATAAGTATGCATAGAGGAGATCATATGTGATATAGATTCAGATATTGAAAGTAGCATACAAGGATTGCAAGGGTTTTGTTGTTGAGTTATAGACCTTAAAACTATAATGACCATTCAAGCATACAATTAATTCATGTACAATATAATTCATTCTAATTGTGTATAACATTTTGTGATTTGGTTATATTGTCTATCTTGTGTTCTAAGTTGTCGTCAACCCAACTTGTCGTTCAACTAGAGAATTTTTGTCGTACAACTAGAAAAATTTGCCGTTCAAATGATGCCATACAAACATGATGATAATTTTTTACTACAATATTGTTTGGTCTTAGAATTTGTCACACTTACCTTAAATGTTAGAAATATCACTATCATGCTACAACTGGAGATACGATTTTCTTGTCAAAAACTACATATATCACATTTGTTAAATTTATAAAAAATATTAGAAATAGATTCTTACTTGCTTGATATTCCCAAATTTTGCCTTCCATGGGTATCCAAATTTTTTGTGTTCATGCCCCTTGTAATAAAACAACTTATAAATTAAACGAAAACAATTTATAGCATTTCATAATCCATAAGAAAACAACAACAATAGATATTTACAAGATGAATCAATGACAAACTCAATATATTGTGAAAACATCAATATCTAGATCCATATATGTAAGTCCACGGTAATGTCTCATGGACCACTAAGGGAGATAAGCCTAATAGTTATAGATTACAACTCAAAAATCATATATGAATCGTTGCTTTACTAGATCGCATTTCACCCTATTTATAGAATTAAAAATTAGACATTATGTTCAAGGGCAAACTCAATCCTAATTTATGAACTTAATTAAATCAAATAAGTCCACATGACTATAAATATCATATATTATCTTCATATTAATGTAATTCAAATATTAAAAAATAATTGAACAATTATTTTTATCTTTAATAAAAACAATATAAAAAATTTAACATTAAAATAATAATAATTTATAAAAATATTAATTTAATATAAACTAATTAACTTAATACCAAATATAAGATAT
Organism: Wollemia nobilis; assembly: GCA_028583015.1. Classification (NCBI taxonomy): domain Eukaryota; kingdom Viridiplantae; phylum Streptophyta; class Pinopsida; order Araucariales; family Araucariaceae; genus Wollemia; species Wollemia nobilis. The sequence continues at coordinate 115,683 of JAQPPZ010004368.1, read as the reverse complement.
TTATAAATTTTTAAAAACTAAAATTGTTTAAAATCTAAAATAAAAATAGGATAATGTAGTTTGACCAACCCATCATAATTAAAGTGAACATTGATTGTATTTGAAGGGCGTTTAACTCTTTTATTCTTCCCAAAGTATAATTAGAAGTTCAAATTGCATTTAGTTCTAATATATTAAGGTTATGCAACCATGTCACCAGTTAAGCTTATCTTTGATCCCATTAACATGTAAGCATGATGATGATTATTGCCCACCTGAAATTCCACGTAAGAAATCAAGTAAAAATGTAACATGAAGGTGTGAAACAACTCTCTTGTGGAAGTTCGCAGTTTTGAGCTCTTTTGTGAGATCATATTGCTTTCATACAATAAGCCTTTGAAAAATTTAATAAGCAAAGTAATATGAAGGAAATATAGAGGAAATAGATGATGTTGTTGTCACCCTCAATCCTCTCCAAAAGCAACCAGACTATAAAATTTACTACATAAAACAAATTAGAAGAATTATAAAAAAAATTCCCTCAAATTCAAAGTTGTATTTATCTCAAGAATGGCCAAGTTTTGAATGGAATTAAGGACTTAGAATATCAGAAAATGATGAGGAATAGAGTTGCATATTTATATCTAGAGTATTCCCTCCATTGGAGCCTTAACTCAAATTTTCTCTCCATTGGATCCTTGCCTCGAATTGAGATAATGAATGTGGAGGAGGAAGATCCAATAGAACTAGTATAACTACACATTTGAATAGACTTCCCTGAAATTTTTGACAAAGTATAACAATTGGATCCATAAGCTAGGATTGGTAAACTTTGATTTTGTAGTAGCCATTGAATATTGGCTAGAAGAAGTGGAGCCAAAAGTGTCAACAAATGTAACACAATAAAAAGGTAAAGAATCAGCACAAGAAGTGTGGGAAGAATAAAAAGTGATGAACAACCAATAACATTCAGATAGATAAAAGATGTGGTGGAAGTAAAAAACAACCTCAAAAGGAGCAACAACCCATGGCAAAAGGAAAAATAATAAAAAGACCTATCAATTTGTAGTGAGAAAGAGATAGTAAATAAGTCCATATAGAAAGAATAGAAGGGAAGATTCCAAAACTCTTGACTAGAATTTTTATGGTTGAAGTACCAAAATTTAAGGTCTCACCAAAAAAGGCCAAACAAATGAGTGTGGAAGTGGACAATTTTTTGGCAAAATAATACAGGTTATGAAAATAGGTAAACTAAAATTTTAGATGGGTTGTGTTGGAAAACTAAATAAATGGTAGTTGATGGTGTATGGAAAAATTGAAAAGATGTTTGAATGGACGCAAAATGAGCAAAGATTGAAAAGACTCACTGACATCCATCAGAAACAACCATGGGAATTGGAGGTTGGTGGTATAAGTGGTGTGGTTAGACTAAAAATTTACCAAATTAAGTATCGACTATCTATAATAATCCACCATGTATTATAGATGAAGGTAACCTTATACCTTGTCCTACTCATGAGGCAGGAATGGAATACAAGAAAGTTCCACCAGAATTGTTCAAGACATGCATGTATGAATTTGTTACCCTATTGGATCAAATGGTTAGCAACATGGATGGAAAATATGCAGCAGTTCAATAAAGAGAAAGCTAACCAATGGAAGGAAGAGATCCAAAGAATGAAAAAAAATGCAAAATAAAAAAATTATGATACTAAAAAAAGAAGCTAAGGATAAAATAAAATCTAAATAACAAGCTAACGTGAAATTGACTACATTAAAACAATACATTGAGGAGAAGATGCAAAAGCAATATGATATTAGTACAAGAATGGTTATGTGAAGGTAAGGGCAAGGAGCTAAAATATAAGCAACAATTATTAGCAAAATAAGGTGAATAATTAACTATTGCAACTAGAACCAATGCCACATTATAATAGAAGATTAATACTTATTCATAGAGGGAAAAATAGATTATTGAAAAACTAAAAAATATGGAAAAGAAGGCCAATCACTATGGGTTGGAATATGCCAAATACTACAATTATGCATAAAAGCTCAGATTTGAGAGAGATGTTGAGGATGCATATTGTATAAATGGGAGGAGTACCTACTCATACCACTCAAGACCCGAGTCCCCAAGAGAAGTTAGCACCACAAGAAAATTCGATGAGGACAATGATCAATTAAGAGGGGAGGGTACATGTAGGTAACAAATAAATAACTCAATGAAAGAAATAATAATAATAATAAGTGCAAATAAATGAAAGTTGAATAAATATATACAATTGTCTAATATTTTGAAAATATAGTAAAGTTGCATCCAAAGGGAAATTAGTTAGAAGGAAGGGGTAGGGCAATAATTGTTGTTAAATATTTTCCAAGTCTTTATAAGGACCCCTCATTTTAATTGCAAGGTATCATTAGGTATCTAGTATAGAGTATGCATAGAGGAGAGCATATAGGATATAGAGTAGGCTAATGTTAGCATATTGTAAGCAACATACAAGGATTGCAAGGGTTTTGTTGTGGAGTTACAAACCTTGACACTATAATGGCCATTCAAACATTCAATTTGAAAGCACAAGGATACAGAAGCAAAAAGGAAAGCAAAGATGTTATGCAAAACCGAACCAAACTTAACGCTAAATCCTAGGAATTTGAAAGTCCATGAAAAGAGGGAAAAGCATGAGCGAATCGAAATGAAAAAAATGTGAATAAAGAAGACAACCCTTTTTATTGATATGTTTCAAACTCGGTTACAATGCGCATCCTCCCCTTCCAAGGGCTAGGAGCGTTTAAGCATGAGTTCTTGTTACATCCATGGGTGCCTTTCCTTCTTCCGCATGCCCACATGTAAAATGGGTGAACCAAACATCACCGCCACTTGCATTGATGAGTCTTGACTCATCACTGCTCCTACGATGTCTGAAACCTGCGTTCAAAGGAACAAGAAACGGTCAATAGCACCTGCGGATAAAACAAAGCATGCAATCCCCAAGCCTATGATAAGTGAATGAGAAAAATGAATTAAACTATAACTAAAATAGGTTCAAATGCTCTAAAAATTTGACATGGGCATCAAGACATCACCAGGAAGGCTTTGCAAAAAGAACAGTTAGGAAATTCCTCACCGATTTGAATTTGCTCCAGGGCGGGACGAATTCACCTGCAACAAAATGTCGAAAAGGTATTGTCCCAATGTCCTACCTAGGAAGCTCCAAAATACCTGAAAACTTGGGGTTAGCTAATTGGGGTCATTTTGGGAAGACCCAGATGGTCATATTTTCCCAATTTAGCCTCCATCAATAGGAATTTTATGATGCTACCTATAGGTTAGTGGAAGCGAGCAAAGCTAGAAATATGATCAAAATTGTTCAAAACGAGACGAAATTCAAATGACAACCTATCTAAGCATCATAGAATTGAATGCAAAAATGAAAGAAAGCAAATCTACCATGAAATTCCCATTGCTCCGAAAGGGGGCGATTAGGATTGTGGCAGTGTGGGAGGGGGCGCCCATGGGGCAGGCCACCTGTCATTTGAGGCCTGATGTCGGCACCAATCCACTTGGGATGGGTCCAAAACCTCTTGTGTGGTATTGTCGGCAAATTTGGTGGGATATTGTGGCCAAATGTTAGGTTTTGGGCTCAATATTCATCCTCCCAATAGTCACCCAATGACCTCCCCTCTAAAGGAGATCAAGGATGTGAAAGGCGCAAATCCAAAGGGTATGAGGTATGACAATAAAATGACAACACTTTGTTGCTCTAAAAATGCTCCTTATTTTTCTCTTTTGGGGTGAGGAAACTCACCAATTTATATACTTGGAGGTCTCTTGAAATGGGCATGCAGAGGTGCCACTTGGCAATCATGCCTTCCCAGGGGGAAGGAGATTCCTCCCTGAATAGGGACTTCATGACTGACCTTGTAAATGCCTCTAACGCTCGAAAACGCTCACCCATACTCCCATGCGATGAAGGAAGCATTGAGTAGCGGATCTGAGTTGCCATTTGTCAAGATTTGACTTTTTTTCCGTCAAACCTGCAATTTGCCCCACCCTAGAGCGAATCCAAAATTCATCCTTGGGTGGGGCGAATCCCAGTTTGAATTTGTTCCAAGGTGGAACGGATATTGAGCAAGGTGCTTGAAGGTGCCAAATTGATATCTGACCTTCCAAAATTGCTATGAGAGTGGTTAGGACCACTTTTTAACCTCTGGGGGCTGCCCTTGGGGCTGTGTGTGTCAATGCGATCAGTGTTTGTAGTCACATAATCGGATTGGTGTTGTTTTGGTGTCTACAGATGCCCCTTTTTGGGATGCGTTGTGCATGGCGCAGCGTTGAGCAAAAATAGATAACCAAAGCACTAATGATTAGGGTTTCTCAGTAACCTAACCAAATTTTGATGCCCCAAGTATGTAAAGGGCATGCATTCTTGAATCCTTGCTTCTGATGAGCGAAGGAACTCAATTCAAGTATTTAACCTTTTTCGATGAGGTGTTACTTGATCTTGGACATTGATCGATCATGAATAGGCAAAGGGCACAACATTTTGTCTGTGAGAACCTTGAGTTCATGATTCATGAAATGCCAAGTGATTTGATCAGGTTGTGATTATTGCTTGTTTACTGCCCCAAGCAGGAGCGTAATTGTCTTTGTCAATGATTCTTTGAATGCATGTCATTTTCCTTAATTGGGTGTGTGTTTGTTGGCTGGTGACTAAGTGTGACTACCCCCCCAAGCGACGAATCGATGAGGGAATGACCTTCATGAGAAAAATTTACGAGTTTCTTGACCCAAGATGACTTGTGCAAAGGTGCCTTCAGATGCTTATCCTTGAACGTGTGTGCAGTTTTCTGAAATTTAGACCCATTTTTGGTGGGTGTTAACCCTTTTTGCGATACTTTTTGGAGCTAAAATTGGTAGAAATCTGTCCTCCTGTGGAGCGGTCCAACTATGGTAGCATTCTTAGGGAGTAGTATAGTGACAATTTGTAACCCCAATGTCTATTTTGGATGCCAAGAATGTCAGGCACGAAGGCGCCTTCGTTCGACAATGTTATTACTGTTTTTGGGTGGGTTGTGACCCGTTTGGATGACACCGTTTGGGGATGAAATTCTTGAAGATCCGTCTTCCCGTGGAGTGGTCCAACTATGGTAGCCTTCTTAGGGAGTAGGATAGTGAGGATTTGTGACCCCGACATCCATTTTGCATGCCCGAAATGTCAAGTTCCAAAGCACTCTCATCGGGCAAGTTTATTAGCTATTTTGGTGCATTTTTGATGATATATATAGATGACTTTAGTTTGTTTATGCGAGTGATGATTTGATTTTATGCATGATGAGTGATGAGTATGGATGTATGCATGTTAATGTATTTTGATGGATGCATATGTTATGATAAATGCAAATGTTTCTAAATTTTATGATATGCAAATGGAATGGATGAATTGAATTTGTGTTGTTTGGCGAGAGCACCATAGACTGTTTATACCTTTGTGTTTTTGGCGATTGCTAATGGCAGTGCGAGGATGAAAGATAGCGCAGTTGGTTTAGAAATGTAGCTAAGGTTTTCTGAGACTCAGACGGTTTTAACTCACTAGCCACGACTGTAATTTATCTTACTAGATTTTTGGACAAGGTATGAATCGGACTTGTCTTAGACCAAGTTATTTCACATCCCTATGTGTGCAATTGAGTTCATTTATGTGGTATTTTTCAGGATACTGCCAGTTCTAGATAGGTTGTTAACCAAACCTATACTGAGGATCACCTAATTAGCTCCACTAACTCCTTTGTTGTATTTAGTCAGATTAATCTGTGGTGCTATCTAGGATACCATAAGCTAGCTCATCCACATGCAAACATTGATCTATACACGAGTTAATGTGATAGATATATTGTCATGTGGAAGATTTACCACCAGTTACCGATAGGCTATCCAACAAACCGGTATTGAGGTTTGCCTCATGACCTGTCGGAATGTTGAGAGTTCCAGGGATTCATGTTCGACTCCCTTCTTTTTTTCAATTGTATTGGGATACTTGCTCTTTTGTAGTGATAAAAATCACTATTTATTTTTATATATTATTCTTTTGAGAAAGGTATTTGAATTTCAAGGGATGAGAATCACTATTGTATGTGCCTGTTGATGTATGCACTTTGGTGGTGATGTCAAATTTTTTTGAGTTTTGACTTTTTGCAAAATTTTGAAGTTTGCAACTTTTGAGAACTTGGGATTTTTGGGGAATTGGGTTGGGAAGATGCTTGTCCTTTTGCCAACTCTCAACATTCATGGGGTCATTTGCATAGGGGGATGAGCAAGATAACCGTTTCGCTTATGGTGACCTGGATTGCTGTGTAGGTTTCATCTTTCATTCACACAACTTGGGAATTTTTATGTGTTTTAATTTGTGTTGGGGCGCTACGTAACAAGGTGTGATCCAAGTAGAACTCTACCTTCATAAAATCTATCAGACTTGGTACAGTACGTGGCTCGAAAGCAAAATGACGACTGAAGGGTGAAAACTCTTGATACATTAGAAGACCACTGACTTTGGTATGGTAAAAAGAAGTGAATGGCATTTATTTTTGATGGACTGCTTATAGAATGGAGAAATGTGGAACAAGATGGACTGGCGGAGTAATTACAATCTATGGTGCCTTTGATCTGTATGACCACAAATATGCAATGTATGGATGTGATGCTTAATGCAGCTACATATTTTTGTGTTTTTGATGGATTGATTTTTTTGAATATGAATATGAGATGCAAGAAGAGCTCTCTATTTGTGTGATGAGTTTGAGCATGCTTGGAAATGAGATGCAAATTTTTGTTGTTTTTTGATGATTTTACTATTTTTAAATTTTCTTATTTTTGACCAAGTGATTGTGGGAATCCTTGGAGCTTTTTGGTTGACCAAGCAGTAATGGGTACCTTTGGAGCATTTTGGGATTGACCAAGCGATTGTAGGAATCCTTGGAGCATTTTGGGATTGACCAAGCGATTGTAGGAATCCTTGGAGCATTTTGTTTGGGATACGGCTCTCTTAGATATGGAATGGTCACAAATGACTGATGTTCAAGGGTTCTAGTTCCTTGATTCCATCAAGAGAGGCTAGTCGGTATGTCCCGGGTCCTATTTTGCTATAAATTACATATGGACCTAACCAATTTTCCGTGAACTTGTCCCTTAGATGGGATAGAAAACTAGAGTTCTGTTGGTTTTTTTTTAAGACCAAGTCACCAACCTAAAAATCCCTCAGGTGAACTTTCATGTTGTAAGATTTCTTAAGTTGCTCTTGATAAATACGTAAATGCTCGAGGGCATTAACGCATCGTTTGTCAAGCAACGTAAGCTGGTCTAACCGGGCCTACCGCGCAGTGTCATCATCAATGAACTCTTGCATTGATATGCACAAGGAAGGAATTTCCAACTCGAGAGGCATGATTGCCTCGGAGCCATACATGAGCGAAAATGGAGTTGCCCCAGTGGGCGTCCGAATGCTAGTGCAATAAGCCCACAGGGCAAGTGGGATTTGGATGTGCCAATCCTTATGACTGTCTGTGACTATCTTTTTGAGGATAGCAACTAGCGTTTTGTTTGACGCCTCTTCTTGCCCATTTGCCTACGGATAATAGGGTGTCAAAAAACTATGCTGAATTTTGTACTTTGTGGTCAAAGCACACACGTATTTGTTCTTAAATGACGTCCCATTATTCGAGATTATTTTGGATGGAATACTAAAATGACATATGATGTTATGCAAAATGAACTCCACAATTCGAGGTCCCATCGTAGAGGTAAGCAGAACTGCTTCCACCCACTTGGTGAAATACTCTGTGGCCGTTATGATAAACGTGTGATGACCTGACAATGCAAGGGAGATCTTCTCGATGAGATCTAAGCCCCACTGCAAAAATGGCCAAGCTGACTGGACTATCTACAAGGCCTGGGAAGGTACGTGCATCAAATTGGCATGATGTTGACACTTCACGCACTTCCTTACATATGCGCAACAATATCGCTCTAAAGATGGCCAATAATAGCCCATGTGAAGAATGTGCTTTGCGATGGCCATACCACTAAAGTGGCCACCGCACGTACCATCGTGCACTTGGGCGATCACCCAAGTGGACTCTTGTTGGTCCAAGCAACGAAGGAGGATTCCTTCATAGCTACGACGATACAAAATGTCTCCTAACAAGACATACTTGGCCACTTTTTGCTTGAATGCTCATTTTGTGGCATGCGTCAATCCAAGCGGGAGACTACCTAACTTGAGGTAGTCCCTTATGGGTAAATACCAATCCTGCTGATCAGAAGCCTCGATGGTATGAACAACCAATCCCTCTTGAAGTTCATCCCTAGCGAACGCTAAGCAAGAAAGAACTTGTAAGAATAGCGTTGTGTTGCTATTAATGGGAGTAGGGGAGAACAAGGACCCCCAGTTGGCATGTTTCAGACGATCATGGATTTGAGAGAACTTATCCGAGGATGGTTCAATCTGGATCATGTGGATTCCTGGCGTCAAGTTAGACAGATAGTTGACATCTTCTACAAAGGGCTCTTCATCTTTGTCCTCTTGCATGCATGGCTCAGTACCATGATCAAGTTCCCCATACACAAAGTTTGTCTAGTTTGGTGGGTGACCTAAAGGAACAATTGTACCAATGGGGAGGTGAGGTCTCCCCATGTCTTGCACGGACTCTAGTGCGTTCGTTACTACAACATTCCACACCAGATACTCCCCCAGGCCCGTATTGGCCATTTCAACAGTGATTGTTGGCGATTGAGAGGGAGGGAACAAAAGCTCTTCCTGAGTCCACCCCATGTTGGGTGAACTAGGAGCCTCAACTTCCATTGTGCTAGGCATATCTTTGGTAGAGATGGTTGATATTGTTGGTAGCACCTCTTCTAGGGGTTGATCATCTTCCAGTGTTTGCTTCCCTTTGTACTTCTATTTAGCCATGATGGGTGGCATTGTTAGGGAAGGACCAGACGATGAAGATGTACCTAGCTGGGGTTTTGATGGATTTATCACCAGTGGTGCTTGCAGCATAGAACCCTATCTAGATGGATTTAACTAAAAATTCAAGTGCATCGATGGCAGGGTCGATTGCGACATCAGCTACACCACATTGCAATATTTGAAGGGTTCTAAGTCCGTCGGGACTACATGTACCTCCCATTAAAATGTATACTTCAAACACAGATGAGCTATCGAAGGGACACACTTCATGTCCCTGATTCATGGCCACCCTAGCAAGATGTTATAAGCCATCTCACCTTCCAAAATATGGCATAATGTAGATACCATATTTTGTCCTATCTGAACAGGTAGGACAATTGTGCCAACTGTCGAGCATATCGCATCATTGAATGCTCGTAGTGTATAGGTGGAATCCATGATGTGAGAGGCTGGAAACTTTAGATGTTTCAATGCTGCTATGGTATTGATGTTATTGGACGAGCCAGTGTCTATCAACACCCTCTTATACGGGATCCTGTTGACCCATGTGATAACGTGCAGGGGGGGATCTGCCATGTCATCAGAAATTGATTTAAATTCATCCTCTCGAAAGGTGATGAATGGCTTCGTGCATCGTTCAACATGTCCCACAAAGTTGTTGAAGGAATTCGCTTTGTGGGGCTGCAACTCGATGGCTTTCAAAATCTCCATTAGAGCCTCCCGACGGGGTGTTGATTGCTATATAAGCTTGTATATGGAGAGCCTAGCCAACGTGGTCCTCAAAATCTGCGTGAGTTTGGTTCTAATCGTGGTCACGGGTCTAGGCAAAGGTAGATGTGTAGGGTGTTTTTGAGGTTGTGATGTCGATGGAACCTCTCTTGTGGCTGCCTCGGGGGAAACTCCTAGGTATTTCTTGTTCCTAGTCACTATGCTTATCATTCCTACATACCCTTGCATGGGGCAATTCTATTGCACCTCATTGACTTAAAGGGGTTTTGCCTGTGCCTCATGGGTAGGCAAGGGGTCTTTGAAAACTCCCATCTGTTGGTTGTTTGGCACTACGGGTTGTCCACTGCCAATGTCTTATTGTCAATCAGGTCTTGTATCAATCCTTTGAACTTCCAACATGCATTCAGGTCATGTCCCTTCCACCTGTGGAACATGCAATACAAGTCTTCCCAGTGTCCCTTAGGATTGGGAGCATTAGGATCTATGGTTTGAATCTTTCGAAGGTTGATCAAGTTCACCGTTGACAAGCAGTCAAATAGGGAGTCCCTAGACTCCGTATAAGGTGTGTACTGTCGCCTAGGGTGACGCTATTGATTTTGCTCCTGCTTTTGGTTTTCTATTTTATAATTGTTAGGAGGCACTGCCCGATAGTTAGCCTTTTGAGGCTGTATTTCTTGTGCAGGCTTAGGGACATTTATAGCAACTTGATTAACCATAGCAAGTTTTTGTTGCGTAGTCCCTATTTTTGTGTTCTTGTTCCATTCTTTCTTCTTAGGTTTGGCAATCTCGCCATCCTGTATCTTGATCTCTTCGATGATTATGGCTTGCGCCAGAGCTTCCTCTAAGGTGGCATATTGTTGTAGCTGTAATAGAATAGAGATCAATCTCAAACAACTTTGTGAGAACATTTATGTCAGGTCAGACATATGAGGGAGGTAGGGTAGCTTGGAAAGTAGAGTCCTCCATCGATTCCCGTAGGCCACCATGGTCTCTTCCTCATACTACCTAAGGCTGGCCAGGTCACTTAGTGACACCTTCTTATTGGTTTTGAAGGTGAAGCATTCGAGGAATGCATCCACTAACTGATCCAAGTTACTAATGCTATGCTTTGGCAACTGAGTGAATCAATCCGAGGTAGGGCCCATGAATGTGGTTATAAATGTCCTTAGCAACAACGCATCATTGTCCTGAATGCCAAAACATTGGCTCAGGAATCTTGTCACATGCTCTTGGGCATCTTCCTCATCGTGATCGCCACTGAAAGCATGAGGATACAAAAGCAAAAATGAAAGCAAATATGCGATGCAAAACCGAACCAAACTTAACGCTAAATCCTATGAATTTGAAAGTGCATGAAAAGAGGAAAAAGCATGAGCGAATCAAAATGAAACAAATGTGAATAAAGAAGACATCCCTTTTTATTGATATGTTTCAAAATCAGTTACAATGCGCATCCTCCCCTTCCAAGATCTAGGAGCGTTTAAGCATGAGTTCTTGTTACATCCATGGGTGCCTTTCCTTCTTTTGCGTGCCCACATGTAAAATGGGTGAACCAAATGTCACCGTCGCTTGTATTGATGAGTCTTGACTCCTCGTTGATCCTCCGATGTCTGAACCCTGTGTTCAAAGGAACAAGGAATGGTCAGTAGCACCTGCGAATAAATCAAAGCATGCAATCCCCAAGCCTATGATAAGTGAATGAGAAAAATGAATTAAACTATGACTAAAATAGGTCCAAATGCTCTAAAAATTTAATAGGGGCATCAAGACACCACCAGGAAGGCCTTGCAAAAATAACATTCAGGAAATTCCTCACCAATTTGAATTCGCTTCGGGGTGGGACGAATTCACCTGCAACAAAATGCCAAAAAGGTACTATCCCAATGTCCCACCTAGGAAGCTCCAAATTGCAAACTTGGGGTTAGCTAATTGAGGGCATTTTGGGAAGACCCAGATGGTCATATTTTCCCAATTTAGCCTCCATCAATGGGAATTTGATGATGATACCTATAGGTTAGTGGAAGCGAGCAAAGCTAGAAATATGATCAAAATTGTTCAAAACGAGACGAAATTCAAATAACAACCTATATAAGCATCATAGAATTGAATTCAAAAATGAAAGAAAGCAAATCTACCATGGAATTCCCATCACTCTAAAATGGGGCGATTAGGATTGTGGCAGTGTGGGAGGGGGCGCCCATGGGGCAGGTTGCCCATCGTTTGAGGCCTGATTTTGGCACCAATCCACTTGGGATGGGTCCAAAACCTCTTGTGTGGTATTGTCAAAAAATTTGGTGGGATATTGTGGCCAAATGTCAGGTTTTGGGCTCAAGATTCATCCTCCCAATAGTCACCCAATGACCTCCCCTCTAAAGGAGATCAAGGATGTGAAAGGCGCAAATCCAAAGGGTGTGAGGTATGACAATAAAATGATAGCACTTCATTGCTCTAAAAATGCTCCTTTTCTGTCTCTTTTGGGGTGAGGAAACTCACCAATTTATAGACTTGGAGGTCTCTTGAAATGGGCATGCAGAGGCGCCACTTGGCAATCATGCCTTCCCAGGGGGAAGGAGATTCCTCCCTGAATAGGGACTTCATGACTGACCTTTTAAATGCCTCTAACACTCAAAAACTCTCACCCATACTCCCATGCGATGAATGAAGCATTGAGTAGTGGATCTGAGTTGCCATTTGTCAAGATTTGACTTTTTACCCATCAAACCTGCAATTCGACCCACCCTGGAGCAAATCCAGAATTCATCCCTGGGTGGGGTGAATCCCAGTTTGAATTCATTCTAGGGTGGAACAGATATTTAGCAAGGTGCCTGAAGGTGCCAAATTGATCTCTGACCTTCCAAAACTATTGTGAGACTGGTTAGGACCATTGGTTAACCTCTAGGGGCTGCCCTTGGGGCTGTGTGTGTCAATGCAATCAGTGTTTGCAGTCACATAATCAGATTGGTTCTATTTTGGTGTCTACACAATTAATGCAAGTACAATCTGATTACAATCCAATTGTGTATAACATTGTTGAGGATATTATTGTATCTTAGGCTTAATTATAAGCCTAAGTTATTATTATTACTATTTCCTATTTATTGCATTGTAATACATGAGGTATAGTATGTCCATGTTGGAAATATATTTGTTATTTGTTAGGATGCTTAGTTAGACTATTAGAGATATCGTTTGTATTCTAGTAGTTAGTTGACATCTATATTTAGCAGATTGTTATATGTTAGTTATAAGTGGTTGGCCTTGCAAGGTAAATTGTTATAACCACTATATCCATGTGATTCTATTGTATGCTCTATATATTCATTACACATAATAGAATAATCATCTTCATGTTGATTTTCCATATCAGTGGTAATCAGATCCATAGGATAGTTTTTAGGTGACTACTACTATTTTGTTGCTAGTGTGCTAGGTCCTAGGGTAGTTATTGTGAGGATTTAGCTTAGGCCAGCCCATAGCATAATTTTGTGAAGCTCTTGAGGTGGTAGAGGGTTGGAAATTACCCCTACACTAAACACCACTGGCAAAGACTAGAAGGTGACTAGACTTGCCCTGAGGAAGGCAAGAAAATTTTATCCTATTTGGAGATTGCAGAAAAAAAATTATACTTTGAAGATCATAGAGATTAGATATTTGAAGAGGCGGTTGTAAAAATTTGATATGGTCAAAATAAGGCTTGTGAAAGAATGATAAGCCTAACTAAAGAAGGAGTTCTCAAATTTTTGGAGGTAGTGTAAGTGTTCTTGGAGGACCAAAGGATCATTAGCAAGCATTTGGATTAATTTCAGAGGATTAGAGGACCCTAAGGATCACTAGAAAGGTTGTTGGATTAATTCCCCCTATCCTTTTTTTTTCCCTCCCTCCTTTAGAAAAAATAGTCAATTATTTTTGCCAATCGACCACCCCTACCGATCAGCCCCCTACTGATTGATAGAGGTTGGGAAACCCCTACCCTCCCTCTCACATCCCTCCACCCCCTTCCCCTTATCACTCCATGATCCTCCATCCTTCTTCGTACTTCCATGAGAACCCTCAAAATTCCACTACGATTGCCATTCACGAACAAGCCACAACCAACCACAGTCGGTCACCCTCCTAACCTTGTATGACCAGACCACAATCGACCGATGGTGCATCATCCATGGGTTTTTATTGAAGGTAACACAATAGCATGATCACATAGAACCTGTCACAGGTGGCAAAAAAACCTTGCATAGTAATATCTTATAAGAAGAGCACATATAGTGCGAGGAAGATCACAGGCATTCGAACAAACATTTTTTAGAAAATTTAATTTTGTTAAGGTTTTAAAACTAGTCAATCATTGCAAAGATCCAAACCCTAAGAGCCCAGTCAATTGCAGATCAACATGTGGCAACATTAGAGTGTTTGGAAATTTGGAAATTGCCCAATCAGGTTGAAACACATGGTGAGTTTAATTGTGTAGTCGTCTTCTAGTGTCGATTATCCACTTTCAATAGTTTCTAGCTACTCAAAGAAACATTTTTGGTGATTGTATATCACTTCCCAATGTAAATTCATCGTTTCCAATGGATTCAAATTTTTTTGGTAAGTTTTAAATTTTTTTGGTAGTTTTTCTCCATTCCTGAAAGAATTCTTGATTTTTTGGCAAGTAGGACCATCCGCAGTGATTGGTTGTGTTTTTCAATAGAGGTATCAACTTTTGGTATTGTTCGACAAGGTCCCAATGACAACGACAATTTTTTGGTAGACTTGAAAATTTTGGCAAAAATCCTTGGGATACTTATCCTACATCGATCACATGAAGGCTCGACAGGGAAATATAATCCCTAGGACTTACATAGTTAAGTGACTAGCCTTCACTGGTCATGATAGGACATGGTTGCGCGTAGGCTGAGGGCATAATAGTTTGTGCTACATCAGTGGATTGGTACCAATATCAAGGTGATTGCTATGTCGTATTTAGAAATTTGAACCTGACTATTGACTCCTAGCGTGACCATTGACCGACTTTTGATAGTTGACTTTGAGTAGTTGATCGGCCCTTAAGCAGTTGACCACGTAGTTTGTAGTTTGAAAAAAAATTCTTTTGCCACTAGAAGCATTATTTCTCACCAAATTTTTAAATTTAAATTCAAATTTTGGCGCCAAACAACAACCAAGGTGAATTTCTCAATGGTTTTGCAATTATCACCCCAAATTGATGAATTTTTACCTCCATAAATCAAATATTTGCAAAATTGAGGGCTATTTTTCTAATTTTAGTGCTGATTTTTACCCATAGCAAATTGGAAGAGTAATTTTTGTTGTAAAATTGATGTCATTTTAAAGCACAAAATTTAGCCTATTTTGTAAATTGGAAGGCAATTTTTTTTTCTAGGCAAATTGTGCATTAGGAAAACTTGCAAATTGTTCCTAAGAGCCTAGATAGTTCTTGGAACTATTTTGGAATCCTCCTAGTATGGCATATACATGCCATCAAATAGCTACTGACCTTAAAACAAACATGGAAAATCTTACTATTGCAATCGATATTTTGGAAGATAAAGTGAAAGATATTGTTGTCCAATTAACTCCGAGTGATGTCAAAATGTATCACAACAATACCAACAAAGCAAAATGTGAGGTCAAATTATATGATGGATCAAGAAATCCTGATGTCTTATCTACTTGGATTTTATATATGCAAACTTGGTTCACCTATGCTAAAATTATTGAAGATGAATAAGTTCCTTTTAACACAGTTAAACTCACATGCTTAGCAAAAGTTTTGATTATAAAAATACAAAGCCATAATATTGCCATGACTTGGAAATAATTGATCCAAATTATGAATAACACATTTTTCCCACCAAATTACCAAAATAACCTCACAACCAAGTGGTATAGGTTGAGGTAAGCCTATGGTATGTCAGTTGTTGACTACTTTTTTCAATTCAATAGGCTAAGGGTTCTTCTTGGCATGAAAGATTCATAAGAGGATTTGATTAAAAATTTCACTCATGGATTGCAATATTAGATTTTTAGGGAAATAAAATTCAATGATTTCCTCACTTTAGATGTGGCATTGAAGCATGCCATTCTCATAGAGGAGAAAATTGGTGCCTCTTATAGATATCGATAGGAAAGCAGTTCCAAAGGCACGAATCAACATCAACAAAAGGTGAAGAATACTTCTCATTCTTCTTCTACTCCCACTTCTCCTAAAGCACATTCTTCTTCTTCTCACTATAAAGATTCTTCTTCTTCAACAATGTATTATGATTTTTGTAAAAAGAATGGTCATACAAAATCTAGATGCTTTACATTTAAAATAATGAAGAAGAAGAAGTCTCTAATTGTACAACCTACAAATGCGGAACCATAATATGGTCCCATTGTGACTACAGGGATAGAAGAATAATCTCTAGCTTTGAAGGGTAAACTACACAAAAATTATCCTCATGTCAAATATTTTTACTCAATGGGGTTGTGGCCATTTGTTTTTCACTAGAGCCCACCTTACGTTTGATTTTTATGAGGATTGTATCATAGATAACAACTTGTAGAAGAATCTCATCACGAGGATAATTGTCGAGAAGTTGAAGCTTCCCACAAAGGCACATCCTCAACCCTATGCACTTGGGTGGAAGGATGTAGACTCTACATCTAAATCACACACACTTGCACCTTGTCTTTTATTTTTGGTGACAAGTTTGTGGATAAAGTAAGATGTGATGTCACTAAGATGGATTTTTGTGGACTATTGCTTGATAATACCTATCAATTTTATATGAATGTAGTGTATCATGCTAAAAAGAACACATACACCTTGGATTTGCATGATAAAGCCTTTTTTATACAAAGCACTCCACCCACATAAAATTTGATGCTAATTTGTAGGTTAGTTCGGAAGCCATTAAGTCAAGCACTTGTATTAGATCCTACTTGCATAAGTCCCACATAATATAAAGAACAAGAACCACCAAAGACTCATGATAAATAAGAAGCTTAACTTACACAAATTAAACAATCACAAGAGATAATGGTTAAGGAACCCATCACTCTCACTCATGAGAAAGATACCAACCATTTCATTGGCATCATTTAGGGTACACCTATGAACACAAAACCACTTTCTCCACAAAATTTTTCTTTGGTTGTGCCCTCTTCCACCATTACACATATAGAGGAGCAAGATAATACCACTTCATTCATTTGGTATCGGTAGAGTCTTCAGGGCAATATGACATAGGAATTGTAGAAGACTCAATAGGAACAACATAGAGTGATGAGAAAGCATCATAATCCTCATCCATTTTAGGTTGAAGACATGGTTTGGCTTCGCTTTAATGAGTGAAAATTTCTATAGACACCATATCAAGATCCTCCTTTGGTACCTGAACCTGTCATCATCCTTACAATAACAATGACACCTGACCTTCAAATTTCGCTCATTATAGATAGAGTTTTCGAGATGAAGACTCATCACACTCAATAGAGTTCTTCCACTTCTTACCTCATCGTCCACCGTGGTTAGTTTCCACATATGGCTTGTTGGATTCCTCACCATCATATAGCCCATGACTTTCCACATTTGATAGCCCATGACTTTCCACATTTTTTGAGAGCATTGGAATCCAATGCTTCTATATTGGGAGGAGTGTTGAGGATATTATTCTACCTTAGGCTTAATTATAAGCCTAAGTTATTATTTATTATATTGTAATATGTGAGGTATAGAATATCCATGTTGTAAATATGTTTGTTATTTGTTACGATGCTTAGTTATACTGTTAGAGATTTTTTTTTTCTTCTAGCAGTTTATTGACATCCATGTTTAGCATATTGTTATCTATTAGTTACAAGTGGTTAGCCTTGCAGGGAAAATTGTTACAACCAATGTAACCACATGATTCTATTGTAATATTTATATATTCATTGCATGTAATAGAATAATCAACATCATGTTGAGTTTCCAAATCAAACATTATGTGATTTGGTTATATTGTCTATCTTGTGTATGCACATTGTGTTCTAAGTTGTTGTCAAGTCAAATTATCGTTCAGTTGGATCCTACCGTTCATATGCATGACTGTTGAGTTGGTCATTGTCGTTCAACTAGAGAATTATTGTCGTATAACTAGAAATTTTTGTCATCCAAATGATGGCATACAAGCATGATGATGCTTATTGACTATAGTCTTGTTTGGTCTAAGAATTTGTCACACTTAAATTAACAGTTGGAAATGTCATCATCATGCTACAACTACAAATAAGATTTTCTTGTCAAAAATTACCTATAACACATGTTAATTTATAAAAAAATATTAGAAAGAGGTTTTTACTTTTTTTATATTCCCAATTTTTACCTTTCATAGGTATTCAAAATTGGTTTTCATACCCCTTATAATCAAACAACTTTTAAATTAAACAAAAATATTTTTTACCATTTCACAATCAATAAAAAAATAACAATAAATATTTACAAAATGAATCAATGATAAATTCAATCTCTAAATCCATATATGTAAGTCCATAATAATGTCTCATGATCCATTCAACAAGGAATCCTCTTAATAGTCATAGATAACCCATTGTAATCACATAGCATTAAAATCAACGGTGCCTTCCGATGGTAAACACAAGCAAATTAGAAAAATATATCAATTATTGGATGGTGAAGCTGGCCTTTGTAATCATGTGGAAGGTACATGGTAGCCCATCCCATCCTTGGCCTTTAAATTAATGTTTTAACAATGAAAATTCCAAAGCCTTTGCAATGGTATGGAAGGTAGAGATGTAGCCCATAACCAAAATTTTATCATCCAAATGATGTCATACAAGCGTGATGACGCTTTTTGACTACATTATTTTTTGGTATTAGAATTTTTCACACTTACCTTAACTGTTGGAAATATCAACATCGTGCTACAACTGGAGATAAAAATTTCCTATCAAAAATTACCTATTTCACATATGTTAATTTATTAATAAATATTAGAAATAGGTTCTTACTTGCTTGATATTCCCAATTTTTGCCTCCCATAGGTATTCAAAATTGTTGTGTTCATGGCCCATGTAATGAAACACTTTATAAATTAAACAAAAATAATTCACATCATTTTAAACTCCATAAGAAAACAACAATAGATATTTTGATGGTTTTAGCACCATTTCATCATATCAAGTAAAATAGATAATGAGAGAAAGAAGAGCTATACAACATCTTACTATGATAATGGAGTGAGATAATGCGAATGGAACTATGAGGCCCTTTATATAGGAATATATATTCCTTGGCCAACACTTTACCTAGTTGTACAAGGGGACACATTGCACATTTAGAACTTGCATATTGACACTTGTGCATTTATTATATTACTTGAAGTAACTAGCTAACGTACCCCTAAAGTAATCTCCTATTCTAACTATGTACCAAAGGTGATACATTTACATGACCCAAATGATATAATATACTCTAATACCCCCCTGTATTACATTATTTGGTACGAATTGCATAGATGATTTTTTAATGTTTGAAACTTATTTTTCCCAAGTGATTTTGTAAAAATATCTACTAGGTGATATTTTGTAGGAACATGCTTGAAATTGATATGATGGCTCTAAAAATGATCTCTAATGAAATGACATTGAGCTTAAATATGTTTAGTTCTTTCATGTATAAGTGGATTTTTGATCAGGTTCAATTTTCCTTGATTATCGCAAAATATCATGGTTGGAGTTTGTTTTATCCCCATGTCTAATAAAATGTATTGTAACCATAAATATTCGTAGGTTGTATCTCTTGCTACTTGATTTTCTGCTTTATTTGACGTTTGTGCTACTGTATGTTGTTTCTTATTGTACCAAGATATAGGTCCTAAACCAAGATAGAAGACATATCCTGAGGTAGATTTTTTATCATCAATAGATCCGACATAATCTGAATCTGAGTATCCCTGTAGGAAAAAATATTTGACATTATTTATATAAGTTATTCCACAATCAATAGTCTTTTTTATATATTGTAATATTCTTTTTGTGGCTTTCCAATGACTTTCTCTTACCTCTTGCATGAACCGTGAAAGATAATTTACGGCAAATATTATGTTTGATCGGCTATTTATTAAGTACAGAAGACTTCCAATTAACTGGTGATCCATCAATACTGAAACCAATGGTATTTCATCATTTTTGGACAATTGGATCCCTTGCTCCATTGTTGTATCTTTAGACTTACACTCTGTCATTCTATATTTTTCAAGTGGGGCTTTTACATATTTTGATTGAGTGATAGTTATCTTGTCCTTTCCTTGATAAATATCTAGACTAAGGCAATAGTTCATTAAACCTAGGTCTATCATTTTAAATGTCTTTTCTAGATCTCTTTAAATACCACTTACTAATGTTTCAGAATTCCCAATAATTACTATATCATCAACATGTACTAGGATGATCAATATATCACTTCCAACTTTCTTGGTATACAAACTAGGATCTGATGTACTTATTTTAAAGTTGTGTTGTAATAAGTGATTATTGATCTTTATATTACAGGATTTGAGAGCTTGTTTTAAACCATACATAGATTTATTCAATTTGCACACCTTATTTTCCTATCCCTTAATTATAAATCCTTTTGGTTGTGACATATAGATTTCATTTTCTAAGTCACCATTAAGAAAGGCACTTTTTACATCCATCTGATGAATTTTTCAACCCTGATGTGCTGCTAGTGCATAAACTATTTTGATAGTAATCATTCTCACTATTGGTGCAAATGTTTCTTCATAGTCAATTCCCTCTATCTGAGTATATCCTTTGGCTACTAGTTGAGCTTTGTATCTGTCAAGCATTTCATTAGCTTTGTATTTGATCTTGTAAACCCATTTGCAACCTACTATTTTCTTTCCTGGAGGTAGTGCTACTAGATCCCCTGTCTTATTTTTTGGAGTGATGTATATTCATATTTCATAGTTGCTTTCTAGTGTGAGTCATTCAGTTCTTGAAGTGTTGATGTTGGTTTCACTATATTACTCAACATTCCTCTATTAATTTTTTTTAAACTGCAAGTTTGAGGTTTAGTAGTGATAAGATTTGGCATTCTTTCTAGATTTTGTTCTTTGATAGTATCTCTGAGCCATATTGGTTCTTTCCTAGGGGGAACTATAGATGTTTATGTATCTTGTTCTTAAGATTTTGATTTTGATTCTTCGCTTGTTGTGTCTCCTTCAAAGAGATTTAGAAGAACCTTTTTGTCATTACTAGATTTATCTATATAGATTTTGATATTTTCATCAAATATTACATCTCTACTAATGTAAAATTTCTTTTTGTGTAGCCAAAGACTTGGTTAATGCATTTGCAGCATTTCTTTCTATCCTCACCTTGAGTAGCTCTACCTCTCCAGTTTCTACCACTTCTCTAATGAAGTGAAACCTCACTCTAATGTGTTTAGTCCTAGAGTGAAACTTGGGATTCACTAAAAGATCAATTACACTTAGGTTGTCACACCAAAGGGGTATTAGTCCTTGCTCAAATCCCACATCCTGACATAACAAATGTAGCCATATATCTTCTTTGGATGCCTCTGTAGTAGCAATGTACTCAAATTTTGTTGTAGATTAGGCAACCACTTCTTGCTTCTTAATTCTCCAACTAACTGCACCACCAAACAACATGAAGATATATGCACTTGTGGATTTACTCTTATCCACATCTCCTCCAAAATTTGAATCAACAAATCCCTATAATTGTTTGTTTCTGGTTGATTCATAACAGATTGCATAATATTTTGTCCCTTGTAGATACCTCATTATCCTCTTAACAGCAACCCAATGTTGCTTACCTGGATTGGAAATGAATCTACTTACAACACCCACTGCATGGGATAAATCAGGTTTTGTACATACCATTGCATACATGAGCTTTCCAACTGCACTTACATATGGTACATGTATCATTTCATCCTCTTCTTGTTTGTTCTTTGGATTCATTTCATTTGATAATGCCACTCCCACTTGAGATGGAGTGTTCACAGGAGTGCTCTTATCCATGCTAAAGATTTCAAGGAGATTCACAATGTACTTTCCTTGGCTGATCCAAAGCCTTCTTGTCATGCGGTGTCTCTTGACTTCAATACCCAAAGAATAATGCAATGGACCCAAGTCTTTCACATTAAATTTCTTTGACAATTTAAATTTTGTCATTTTTACCAACTTCTTTGAGTCACTAAGCAAAAGAATATCATCAACATACAAGACAAAAATAATGAAGTGATTTACCTTTTGTATGAAGTAGATGAAATGATCTCCATCACTTCTTGTGAAACCATGTTCAATCACATGTTTGTCAAACTTTTGGTACCATTGTCTTGGGGATTGCTTCAAGTCATAGAGTGCTTTCTTTATTCTTCAATTTGCACACCAAGTTGCTACTCCCACTTGCTACAAACCCTTCTCGTTGTTGCGTATAAATATCCTCATTGATCTCACCATAAATAAAGGTTGTCTTCACATCTATTTTCTCAATTTCCCAATCATAGGTTGCTCCCATTGACAATAATAATCTGATTGAAGCAAGTTTTGCCACAAGAGACAAGATTTCATTAAAGTCTATACCCTCTACTTGAGTATATCCTTTTACCACCAACCTTGCCTTATATCTTTCTATTGAACCATCAGCTTTTACTTCCTTTTAAAAATCCATTTACAAGCAACTACTTTCCTATCCTTAGGCAATGGTTGCAAATCCCAAGTCTGATTTTGTTCAAGTGAACTCATTTCTTCTTCCATAGCCTTTTTCTAGTGAATAGCTTCATCACTATTAAGAGCCTTTTTCACACTTCTTGGCTCATCACACATGGAAGACAATGTAAAATAACTAAATTTATTTGTTTCATAACCAAACCTATCAGGTGCTCTTCTTTATCAAAGATTCCTCCTTGTCACTTGATTACTTTGTTCAACTTTTGATGCTTTGAGTTCTATCTCATTTCCCAACTATACATCATCATAAATAGGCTGATTACTCTCATGATTACTCTCCATAGAAGTCTCTTCTTGTTGTTTTACTTGCATTTCATCATTAGACCCACTTACAAGTGGTTGCACCTCACACAATGGAGTTGAAATAGGAGTGACACGTGTATTTGGAAACTGTTGCTGTAAATTTTTAGCCTGTAGATTTTTTATTTCAGAATGTACTCCATGTTGTTCCTCATTTTCTTGAGTGTCCATATTTGCTTTTTTTTCACTAGCACACACTTCCTTGAAGATGACATATCGACTGAATGCATGATGGTGTTCTAATGGGATCCATAGCTTGTATCCTTTGATTCCTTCACCATACCCAATAAAAATATATTTCATAGACTTGTTATTAAGCTTCCTTCTATTCTCCTTTGGAACATACATGTAGGCTTGACATTCAAGGACTCTAAGATGTGCTATTGTGGGATTCTTGCTAGTACAAGCCTCCTCTAGTGTCTTTCCTCCTAAAACAGAGCTAGAAGACAAACTGTTCACTAAATTTGCTTTATGTAAAGCTTTAGCCCAAAAACCTTTGCTTAAGTGTGCATCCTCTCTCATGCTCCTTTCCTTCTCCACTAAAGTTCTATTTAACCTTTCTGCAACACCATTTTATTGTGGGGAGTATGGTGTAGTTGTATTCCATGCAACCTAAAAAATGCATCAAACTACTTGGAGCAATACTCACCTCCATTATCAGTCCTTAGTGGCTTTACCTTCTTTCTTATTTGTCTTTCAACTTCAGGCACAAAGGCTTTGAACATATCCAAAACACTACTTTTCTATTTTGTGAAGTGTACCCATGACTTTCTTGAGAAGTCATCAATGAATGTGATGAAATATTTGGACCCCCCATGGAAGCCACTTTCATTGGTCCACATATATCATAATGTATTAATTCAAGAATTTATTTGCTCCTATACTCACTTGAATTAAATGAAACTCTTTTTTTTTTTCCCATCATACATGCTTCACAAAAATAAAAAGAACCAAACTTCATACCTTTCAAACCTTTTATAGTTTGCTTGTTGCACATCTCACGCAGGGTCTCCTATCCAAGGTGTTGCATCCTCCTATGCCACAACACCATTTTTGACATCTTTGTTGTTGTATGGTATTTTCCACTCTCTATTGAGCTTGTATTTGCACTACCAAAATCAACAGGGACAACATCTAACATGTATAAGGTTCCATGTCTCATACCTCTGACCAAGACCATGGCTCCATGAACTAACTTACATCCATCTTTGCCAAATAGAGTCTCAAATTCAGCCTCTGCAAGTTGACTTACTCAGAGTAAGTTTCGTATCAATCCTACAACATGTCTTACATCTAGTATAGTTTTGATCCTTCCATCAATAAAATTAACTCTTACACTACCTTTGCCAATAATTTCATAGTGATGATTGTCACCATGGAATACTTTGCCATAGGTACCTATTGCATAGTCCTTGAACCACTCTCTATGTGGTGTCATATGAAAGGATGCTCCAGAGTCTATTAACCATGTTTCATTGTGGACATTCATTTTCAAGCATGCAACAATATTCAACCCCCTTTTGCTAGTTGTTGGAGCTACCAAAGATTCTTCATTTTCTTTGAAAAGATCAGCCTTGCACTCACTTTTCTTGTGTCCCTTTTGCTTGCATTTCCAACAAAAAATATCTTGCTTCTTTCCTTTGCTTGATAATATTCTTCTTGATTTGGACCTGTAGCCATTGTCATAGAATCTATCCACTTTCTTTCTCTATTTATTCCTCTATCCCTGACAACCAAGGCTTCTGAGTTCTTGGTATATTTAGAATTCCTTCTAGTTTCTTCTTGGAGAAGTTGACTAATGATCTCATCCTTCTTGAGATTCTCCACTTTTGTGCTCCCACTTATTACTACAATCAGATTATCCCATGAGTCTGATAAGCTGTAGAGCAAGCAAATACATTTCTCCTCTCCTTTGATCTCATCACTAGCTGGTTTCAACTGATTTACTAGGGTGTTGAAGGTGTTTAAATAATCAACTACATTTCCTCCATTAGCCATTTTTTAATGCATACAATGTCTTTCTCAGAAAGATTAAATTCATGAGAGCTTTTGATCCATAGAGCTTACCAAGATTCTTCCAAAGTTGCTTTGCTGACTTTGCTCCAATAACATTCCTCAAGACTGAATCTGCCAGGTTCAAACCAATCAAGGTAATAGCTTTGTCATTCATCTTATCCCAGTCATCTTGACTATTTTTTTTTGGCTTTGTCTCCTTGGTGATAGTCTCCTTCAGATCTTTTTTTACAAGGAGATATTATATTTTAAGCTTCCACAAGTTAAAATTCTGCCCACTAAAATTTTCAATGATAGACTTCCTGTGATCCATTCTCTACTCCAACAAGTTACCATAGAATTCCCAGGTAATGTTCCTCACACCTGTAGAGTTTCCTCAACAGAGCAACACTCCCTATGTTGCTCCAAGCTCTGATACCATTTGTTGAAAACTAATGAGAGTTGAAATAAAAAAAAAATGGAACAAATGCAGACAACAGAAATTATATGAACTCAGAATGCACAAAATACTTCAGTCTTTATTTATAAATGCAGTCTCACAACAACAGGGTTGTTTACATTGCATGAGTGTTACCATTTATGACACAACCAATGGTTGTTACAATACAATACCCAAGAACAGGGTATTCAGCCTATTACAACCAAAATTATAGCCACATTAGACAACCACTCCAGCAGAACACAAAGTTTTTTCCCTTTGTCATAGACCTGCAACTGAGCACAACAAAAGAAAAAACTGGATAACTACAGCATCCCTCCCAACCTACCTTCTCTGGAGTAACAACCCCTGTAATTACAGCCTAAAACCTCTGCTATTGTAGCCTGCAAATGTGGACTCTGATTTTTGCAACTACAGCCTACAAATGTGAGCTCTGACTTCTGTCACTACAACCTAATGCTGGTGTCAGTACTAACAGTCTAAAGATGTCAATGTTAAAAATAGGGACATTGTAGTAGCCACTAACCGAACAAATATTATACAAATATAACTCATAACTTCTAATATTATAGTTGTTATATTATTGGTATTGTTTTGAAAAAAAAAAATTGCTTAAAACTTCTCCTTTCTAGCTTTATTCCCTCTCTCCCCGTCGGACCATTGAAGCCGTGCCCCAATAAAAGGAAAAGACAGGAAGCAACCCTTCAAGCTCTGCCATCATGGAAGCCCACTTTTCCTAGGCAAAAAAGAGAGAAGAACGAGCTTTTCCCCTTTCTTATTCTCTACGTTGGACCATAACGAGAAAAAAAGGGGACCAGTTAGCTTTTTAGTTTCCGCGTGGGACAAACAGCAAGACCCACAAAAACGCGCCTCTTAGAACTGTCAACGAAAACACACCACATTTTCTTTTTCTTAATCCTTTCTGATGCTTCACATCAGTCGAATAAAACTGTGTAATACTTGTTATTTAGTTTTACGATATATGATATCCTGCCTCCTTATTGCCAATTCTCTTCTTCCTTTTTATCAGACAAATTGATTAACTGCATGCCTTTCTGCATTCTTTGCTTATTCTCAGTTTGCTCAAAGAAAGAGGGGAAAAGAGTTACATATTTTCAGAGTGCAGACATGGAGGGCTGTTCAACTACAGACGGGGAGACCTTCAGTCATTACAAGCCTTCCCCTGCACACCATCGTAAAAGATATCATGTATTCCTCAGCTTCGAAGGCGTGAAACTCAGGAAGACTCTGGTCGATCACCTCTTCGAGTCTCTCTCCACTGCAGGATTTCAGGTCTTCTTCGACAACGAGAGATTGGAAAAGGAAGAGAATATTGAGGTCAGACTAGGAGAGGCCGTTAGAGATTCCACGGTCTACATACCCATATTTTCTGCGGATTATGCCAGTTCGGCGTGTCGCCTCGACGAGCTCTCCCTTATCTGGACATGCAATTCCACGTATACAGGGACTACAATCATCCCCTTGTTTTACAATGTGGAACCTTCAGATGTGAGGTACCAGAAGGGCCCTTATGCTAAGGCATTTCAGAAGCACAGTGAAGAAGGCAGAAGCCAAGAGAAAATGGATGCGTGGAAGAAGGCGTTGCATGAAATATCTCTTCTCTCTGGCTGGTCCCTCGCAGAAACGGCGGGCGGGTAAAAATACTTTTCCAGCTACACCTTTGTGTTTGGCATTTTGTTATCATGATTATTCTACTTGAAACTATTTGAAACGTATCGATCTCCCGAGTGCTACATTTCATGCTGTTTTTACATACGATGAACGACTGTAATGGCCTGGCTTGCCAAACTGCTGTGAACATGCATCTACCTACATGGTTTGACATGGTATAACATTTTATTGTAGTAAATAGTGGTAAGTTTTTAGGTTTTTATTTAATAGATCTAACTTCAAACCAGTATAAGGAAGCTGAACACCTTCATAAAAAAAACTTTGTGTAAACTCAAGGAGAGCACAATAGTTAGGGCTTTAGCTTTTCTTAAAAAGATTAAAGATTCAAACCACAACATACTCAAACTCCAGCATACCTGAAAGGGAATGGGAGGTCAAGGTTCATACCACAACATAGCCAGAAGGGAATACACTGAATGATAGCCGTCTAGTGTTTGCTAGTTGAATATTTAATGCTAGTTGAATCTTTAAGGGTAAGGCTCCTTAAACTCAAGGATATTGTAGTGGCTAAGGCTTTGGCCTCTCTTTAGAAAGATTCAAGGTTCAAACCACAACGTATCCAAAAGCGGATGAGAAGTCCAAGGTTCACACCGCAACATATCCAAAAGGGGATACATTGAATGATAGCGGCCTAGTGTTTACACCGCAACATATCCAAAAGGGGATACATTGAATGATAGCGGCCTAGTGTTTGCTAGTTGAATCTTTAAGGGTAAGGGTCCTGTAAACTCAAGGATAAAGCAGTGGTCAAGGCTTTGGCCCCTCTTTAGAAAGATTCAAGGTTCAAACCACAACATACCCAAAAGGGGATGAAAGGTCCAAGTTCACACCGCAACATACCCAAAAAGGGATAGGTTGAATGATAGTGGCCAAGTGTTCACCTAGTTGGATCCCTAAGGATCAAGTCTTTTTGACTTCATCTAATCCAACAAGCAGGTCCTATTGACTTCATCTAATTCAACAGGGTAGGATTTATAGTGAGTGCACCAAAATATTGCCAATTAGATCCCTGAGGGTTGAGGTCCTCTTATTCCATTTAATCGAGGGGGGCTAGAGTTTATAGTGACAATTGGATTAGGGAGATTGCCAATTAGATCCCCGAGGGTTGAGGTCCTCTTATTCCATCTAATCGAGGGGGCTGGAGTTTATAGTGACAGTTGGGTTAGGGTCATATTGATTTCATAGCATCTAATCCAACAAATTAACAAATTAAGATTTATAATGACAACACAATAGTATTATCGATTCCTATAAATTATGGGTTTAAATCATAGTATATCTTAGATTATTTATGTAATATCAAATCTAGTGTATATATATATATATATGCAAATAGGAGGATCTAATTGACTAAAATTATTAAATCTTAAAATGATCCTGAAATTTATGTATTTTATATAAACCACAAATCTTTTACAACCTTGCATTAGTAAGACCCTTCCTTGCTCCACCTCTTTGACTTGCTAACTCTACATCATATACTACCTAAAGCACACATCTTAAACAACGACCGGCGTTGTTTTATCAATTCTGTGCCTTGGATTGATAGGAAAAACCACAATATTAATCTGTTAAATAACAGGTCAACAGCATTTTGGTAGCATACATATGAACAGATAAATTTAGGGGAAAAATCTTTCAAAATATATGGCATAGATTCAATCTGAATTGGTTGCCGCAAACACCATTAACAAAATATTTATATTATTTAATAAAACAACAACATCGAGAAATTAAAATTTATAATGATAAAACAACAACATCGTTCTCAACATTCACCGCTGCCTACTATCATTAATTTCCTCCCGCATCTGCAAATTTAAAACCGTTAATTTCTTGCTAGATTTCACGTCACTTTGAAATCCAATGGAATTCCAAACACATACATTTACTTCTTTCCAGCATCCTACTTAAGTCTATCTATCGCATCCTCTTCTTTCATAACACACAAAGGTGACGGTAAAATATAACGAGAGAATTTAAAATCCCACTCATATTTACCCATACTATCCATCTTGGCCTCCTATGCACCCTCTAGTACTAACAAAAAAGTTTGTCTAGGATAAAATTGTAGAGAAGAGAAATAATTATAATGAAAGGAGCCACTAACCCATTATTATATCTTATGCATTGGAGTCAATTTTAAGAAGACAACTCCCAAATGTCAAATTTTAATTATCCTACAGATAAAAATATTAATAAATGAATATAGATAAAAATATATTAGAATTACATAAATACATTTAAAAGTGTATAAAAGTTTTTACAATCTAATATCAGTTTTGTTATGAATTAATAAAAAAAAAATATTTATCTTTATATTAACACTTATAATTTTAAATGTTTTTTAAATTTTAGTAAAAGATGTTTTAATTTATAATTGTATAAAAAAATATCTTACCAAATACTTCTCATTAAAATTTTATCTTAAAATTAATTAATAATAAATTAACTTTTCATTTACAATCTAAAATCTAAATCTAAAAATCATTTAATAATTTTTATTTTTTATTTTATAAATAAAATATTAAATTATTCTTTGAAATTAAATCATTTTTCTTTGTTCTTTCAATTATTTCTTTAAATCCCATTACTCTTATATTATATTGAAAATATCATTTATCATTGTTATAGCTTAGTTTTATTTTATCTATTGTATAAAATAAAACAAATGTAAGTGTTAATCTCTTACCAAACGCACTTTAAAAATAGATTATTTTATTTTAATATAAATTACAGATGAAAGAATAAAATTATTCAGATAAAATTAGATGTACTATTAAATGTTTTTTAGTTTATATTTTTATATTATTTTCAATGGCATTTATATGTTAAAATTTTGTTCCAATTTAATACCTTTAAATTCTAATGAGTAACAGAACAAATAATAATATGAATGAAAAAAATTACAAATTAACTATAAAACAAAAGTACTAAGAAAGTTTTTTCTTTAAGTTATTTTTAATAATTATATTTGGGGTTTATGAGTGCAGATATGAAAGGAGACTTGTGAAGCTGGTTGTGATGGATCTTCTCAACACACCCCCAAGGCCTGTCAGATCGCGTGGAGGAGGTGACAAGGTTGTTGGAAATGAACAACCATAGTCGTCATGTGCTCGGTGTTGGCATTTGGGGTATGGGGGGTTTGGGTAAGACCACGCTAGCAAAAGCTCTCTATAATAATATTCATAGTGAGTTCCAATCATGCAAAAACTCTCTATAATAATATTCATAGTGAGTTCCAATCATCTTGTTTTGTATTTGATGTTCGAGCCTCAACAAAGGAATCTGTTAAAGGCCTTTTAAAATTACAAAAGCAGATTCTTCGGGATCTGGTGAAGGTCGATGAATCAACCTTGAAGACGCTGAATAGCGTTTCCCATGCCAAAAATCAAATGGAAAAAAATTTGAAATCCATTAAAGCATTCGTCGTTTTGGACGATGTTGACGATGAGAAACAGTTGGATGCTTTGGTTGGGGACGCTTTGAAGGGTTATTGGTTTGGGGCAGGAAGTAGAATCATCATTACCACCAGAGATTCTGATGTATTGGCACGTCAGATTCATGTCATTCAATATCCTATGAGAGAACTTAATCGGGAGGAAGGGTTGAAATTATTTTGTTGGCACGTTTTCATGAGGGTCGCCCCAGCTGAAGGGTACGCAGATATTACAGAAAAAATTGTGGATGCATGCCAAGGTCTTCCTCTGTCACTGGAAGTATTAGGGGCACATCTATACGGTGAAAAGGGTCTTGAGTTTTGGAGGGAGGCCCTGAATAATTTGTTAAATGTTAAAAATAAAAAAGTGTACAGTACTCTCAAAATCAGCTATGATGCTCTCTCTTGTGAAGAGCAGCGTATGTTTTTGGACATCTCTTGCTTCTTTCTTGGTCCCTTGTATTTTCCTAGTGATAGGTATAATATGGACTTTTATGTTAAATTCTGGAGAGATCTAAACTGTAGATCCCCACTTACAGATCTTAGAAATCTTGAAAGGAAGTCCCTTATTAGAATTGATAAGGATAGGGGTCATTCAATATTTTGGATGCATGATCATTTAAGGGACCTGGCAAGACAAATAATCGAAGAGGAGTCCCCAGACAATCCAGCTAATCGCAGTAGATTGTGGTGCCATGAGGATATAGTTACTGTGATGGCTCAGACACAGACACAGGTAATATTTTACCGTTTTAATGGCCATAAGTTAATATTTATTTAATCAAATTTAAAGGAAAACCACGTGACAAAATGTGCAATGTACTGATAAGATTCTTTATTGTAATCAGGGAATTTCAAACGTCGAAGGACTTGTGTTGAACTTCAGGGATCATAAGACACATTGTTCGAGAATTCAGGGATCATAAGACACATTGTGTTGAACTTCAGGGATCATAAGACACATTGTTCGAGAATTCCTTTGGCATTAATGCTGAATTTAAAATTTATGTTTATTAGTGACCTACGTCAAAAAGGGCATACAACGTTTCCACCAAATCTAATATGTTTGGGTCTGTGGAATTGCCGATTTCAGAGGATGGACCAGCTTCAAAGAGACAGCCTATTTCCTTTAATTTGAAAAAAACAGTCCTGCGCTTCCTCCAATTTCAGGAGGATGGATCAGCTTCAGAGACACAGCCTATTTTTTTTAATATGCTAAAAACAATAGGTCAACTCAAGTTCCTGCGCTTCCTTGATATGAGGGGGAGTTTGGTGGAGCATCTTCCCAATGAAGTTGGAGAACTATTCAATCTGGAAGAGTTATATTTATCTGAGTGTAACCTACAAGAGCTTCCTCAAAGTTTGGGAAATCTTATCAAGTTGAAAATTCTTGACGTCAGTCACAATCTTATAAACAGTTTTCCAGCAAATTTTCATCAGCTGAAATCATTAGTACATATAAGTGCAAGACAAAACTTCTTTCTTAAGGAATTGCCGGCCCTTCCAAGTAGTCTCATTGAACTCAATCTCAATGGCTGTTCCAAGCTGCAAGAAGTGTCCAGCATTACTCATTTGAAAAAAATGGAGGCCCTTGATGTCTCTCTGTGCACAAGTCTCACAAAACTTCCATCGTTGGACTCGATGCATTCATTAAAAGACCTCAAATTAGAAAGTTGTGATGAGCTTCAAGAATTGCCTGCTCTTCCAGATAATTTCAGCTGTCTAAGTCTCAGTGGCTGTTACAAGCTGCAAGAAGTGTCCAGTATTTCTCATTTGAAAAAAATGGAGGCCCTTCGTGTCTCTCGGTGCACAAGTCTCACGAAACTTCCATCGTTGGACTCCATGCATTCATTAAAAGACCTCAAATTAGAAAGCTGTGATATGCTTCAAGAATTGCCTGCTTTTCCAGATAATTTGAGCTGTCTCAGTATCAGTGTGTGTGACAAACTGCAAGAAGTGTCCAGCATTTCTCTTTTTCAGATAATTTCAGCTGTCTCAGTCTCAGTCTCAGTCTCAGTGGCTGTTATAAGATGCAAGAAGTGTCCAGCATTTCTCATTTGAAAAAATTGAAGGCCCTTGATGTTTCTCTGTGCAAAAGTCTCACAAAACTTCCATCGTTGGACTCGATGCATTCATTAAAAGACCTCAAATTAGAAAGTTGTGAGAAGCTTCAAGAATTGCCCGCTCTTCCAGATAATTTGAGGAGTCTCAGTCTCAGTGGCTGTGACAAGCTGCAAGAAGTGTCCAACATTTCTCATTTGAAAAAATTGGAGGTCCTTGATGTCTCTAGGTGCACAAGTCTCAAGAAACTTCCATCGTTGGACTCCATGCATTCTTTAAAATACCTCAAACTAGAGAGTTGTGAGGAGCTTCAAGAATTGCCTGCTCTTCCAGATAATTTGAGTTGTCCCAGTCTCGGTGGCTGTTACAAGCTGCAAGAAGTGTCCAGCATTTCTCATTTGAAAAAAGTGGAGGCCCTTCATGTCTCTCCGTGCACAAGTCTCACGAAACTTCCATGGTTGATCTCCATGCATTTAGAAAGTTGTGAGGAGCTTCAAGAAATGCCTGCTCTTCGAGATAATTTCAGGTGTCTCTGTCTCAGTCAAAGAGATCCTCACAAGCTGCAAGATGTGTCCAGCATTGAGGCACTTGATGTCTCTTGGTGCACAAGTCTCACGAAACTTCCATCGTTGGACTCCATGCATTCAATAAAAATCCTCAATTTAGAAAGTTGTGAGGAGCTTCAAGAATTGCCTGTTCTTCCAGATAATTTCACTGGTTGTTACAAGGAGGCCCTTCATGTCTCTTGGTGCAAAAGTCTCACGAAACTTCCATCGTTGGACTCCATGCATTCTTTAAAAGACCTCAAACTAGAGGGTTGTGAGGAGCTTCAAGAATTGCCTGCTCTTCCAGATAATTTCAGCTGTCTCAGACTTAGTGGCTGTTACAAGCTGCAAGAAGTGTCCAGCATTTCTCATTTGAAAAAATTGAAGGTCCTTCATGTCTCCGGGTGCACAAGTCTCACGAAACTTCCATCGTTGGACTCCATGCATTCTTTAAAAGACCTCAAACTAGAGAGTTGTGAGGAGCTTCAAGAATTGCCTGCTCTTCCCCATAATTTGAGTTGTCTCAGTCTCAGTGGCTGTTACGAGCTGCAAGAAGTGTCCAGCATTTCTCATTTGAAAAGGAGGCCCTTCATGTCTCTCGGTGCACAAGTCTCACGAAACTTCCATCGTTGGACTCCATCCATTCATTAAAAGACCTCAAATTAGAAAGTTGTGAGGAGTTTCAAGAATTGCAATGTCTTCCAGGAAGTCTTGTTGATCTCAAAGTCACATACTGCCACAATCTACGACAACTCCGCAGTCTGTCTCATATGGTACAGCTGAAGTCCCTTGATCTGTCGGGCTGTGAAAATCTTACTAGACTTCCACAATTGAGAAGCATGCTATCTGTAAGAGAGCTCAAACTAGACTATTGCCGGAATCTTAAGGGATTACCTCGTCTTCCCATAGATGTCAATCTCAGCAGAAAAGGCGTCAGGATCCCAACGTATCTCTTGTCTTAAGGTAAACGCAAGAATCCAAAGCGTCTTCATGTATCAGAGGTTAACGAAGAAGGGACTAGTGCCGCCCAGGAGTATATGGATCAGGATGGACAAGGAGAAGCCTCTTTTCCTCCTCCACCAGCTGGGAATACTTAGCTGATCCTTTCTACAGACTAGCGGTCCTCAGGGCATAAAAACTGGGCCTAAATTTCTGCACATGATGCGCCCTGATTATTAACTGGGTGATAAATGGAGATTTGCGACAGATTGGTGCAAAGGAAAATAATCACTAAAAGTCAATCCTGAAGCAGGTTCATGGCTTTGCACAGAGTATTCACAAGGACTTTTCTGCGCAGAGTTTTTACTTAGAGAAGATTCAGAACATTGAAGCTTTGTGTTCCCAAAGACCAGTTCGAAAGGGAGGTGAATTGCTGTAGTACTCAAGGTAATTCTTATTGAGCCTCTCTTGACATGCATATCAGTTTCATATTGTGCGTTTTAAGAAGCCAAATTGTAATTTGTTGCCTGGGCATTTCATGTTAGTTTGATAATTGTGGACGTCACGGGGAACATGGTATCGTCTGAAAGCGTAGAATGTATTTCAAACTACTCAGAATGTGTTGGTTCTGCTGACTCAAATTTTGAAAATTTCTTTTCTCACATGAAAATCCTTATTTATATTTAATGACGGTAAGTCCTTGAGATATGAGGTTGAATGAATAGGATTTTTAGACGATGGAGTTTTGATATCTCGAATATGGTGGACTTTTGTTTGAATGTGAAATAATTTCTCATTACATGGGTTTTTTTTTATTTACAGGAATCATCAACCACTAAATTAGGAAGGTTAGATTCTGAATCTTAATAATTTTTTTGGATGAAAAAACATTATATTAAAATGGCTTAATCATACAAAAAAGGTGGGTGGAATTAGCACACCTCGAGCACACAACCAACACACTAACTGTGTGCTAAATAGCTAGCAGAGCTACCAAAATAACTTATAGAAGTTCACAAGAAAACCAAATAGAGAACTGCATAAAAAAACAACTAATAGACTATGCATCATTGTTGTGTAGGGGCTGGAGGAACAGGATTCACTGCACAAGGAGCATTACCCCAATGATCAATAAGGTCCCGTAAGTGATGAAGCTCTATATTCACTTTTTCTTCTTGCACTAAAATCTGCAGCCAACAATCATAGAAAACCTGATACTTATCAGCAAGAGAAAAAGTAGAAGAAGGCTCTTGCTGGCTAAAAATCACTCTATTGCGAGTTTTCCACAAATGAAAAAGAATCCCCACTCTAAAGATATGCCACACAGGAACAAGCTTCTTAGAAAACTCAAGTGGATCCCCTAACAAAATATTCACCCAAGAACAGGGACCTATCATATATGGTCTGAAAAAAAGAGAAAATCCACTGCCAAGCCTCTTGAGCTCTCACACAAGACCAAAACAGATGATGCACATCCTCCTCTACTCCACAAGATCTGCAAGAAATATCATTCACACCCAAATATCTAAGCCGCTGACCAATAGGAAGCCCTTGAAACAATAAACTCCAAGCAAAAAAGGCTTGCTTAGGTTCAAGATACTTTGCCCAGAGTGTATTAAATCTGAGACTCCATCTGGACTAAAGAGATACTACATCCCACCTAGAATTAAGCTTCTCAGCCATAGGCACAATAGGGGAAAGCCAAGAGTATCCCAAATGAGGTTTATACTTGGTGAGAGAAACATCTTTGGGCCAAGACCAATCAGTCCACCAAGGTTTCTGATAATATCAAAAAACTTTACCCCAAATAGATAAAGGAGTGGAATCAATAACAACCTCATAAGTAGTCTTATCAGCAGAAGATAAACCAAAAAAAATTCCTAAAAATTTCCCAAGGTATCCAAGACCTTGAATGAAAATCCATGAAATCAGATAACCGAGCAATACCTCGTTTATAAAATTTTTGAGCATGTATCCACTGGACTTGAGCAAGGGGAGTCCCCTGCAAAGTGATGGCCGAAGACCACCAGACATTAAGCAAAGGTATTGAAGCCCCCAACTTCCCCTTGTGACCTTTCCAAGAAATCCAGGGTTTAATGGCCTCCCAGGCCTTCCAAATGCTTTGCATAACAAAGGACCCATAAATATTTATTGGAATAGGGGTTGTAAGAATGGTTTGCAAATCAAGCCCTTTCCACACCTTCTTACCAAAAGGAAGCCCCGTGGAGAGGCAATGACGAATTAAAAGTTTCCAGGCTTCCTCCCCCTGTAAAGCTCTCACAATCCATTTAGCACAGAGGGAAAAGCCTTGTCGCTGATAGTCAAACAATCCCATTCCTCCAAATTTTTTAGGAAGACAACAAATATCCCAAGCCACCCTATGAAATCCCTTCTTACCAACAACATTGGACCACAGAAAATCTCGAAGCAACTTCTCCAATTTGGCATAACAAGTCTTGGAAGGGACCCAACAAGAAGAGTAATACACATGAGTAGAGGCCAATACCTTGGAACAAATCTGAAACTTGCCAGCTAAGGATAATTTTTTGGTACACCAGTACAAAAGCTTCTTCTCAACCTTTTGAACAACATAATCCCACAAACGGGTAGGAGAACCCAAAAAAGCAAAAGGAATACCCAAAAATTTAAAGGTTTCCCTAGGTTGAATCCACTTCCAAGGCTTATCAGCTAACCAGGGAGGCATATCTTTTCCAGACTATCTATAGCAAGAAGTTTTTCTCCATTGAATATTAGAGCCAGAAGCTAAGCAGAATGTATGAAGACAATCTAAAGCATGAGTAACAAAGATCTCATCTTCTGCAATAGTCAAGAAAGAATCATCTACAAAATGACCATTAATCAACTACTTGGGGGAGGAAGGGAGATAAATTCCCTTGATCAATCCTTGAGCAGATCTATGAGCTAGAAGATAACCAAAGGCCTCAACAACAAGAATAAACAAAGAAGGCGCCAATGGACAACCTTGTCTGACAGAACGAGCTAATTGAATATTCTGAGATTGTCTCTTGTTCAGAGTTAACACAATAGAGGCATATTTGAATAACATAAGTACAATCCTGATAAAATAAGGGCCAAACCCCAGA
The DNA here is from genome assembly GCA_028583015.1 of Wollemia nobilis. Taxonomy (NCBI): domain Eukaryota; kingdom Viridiplantae; phylum Streptophyta; class Pinopsida; order Araucariales; family Araucariaceae; genus Wollemia; species Wollemia nobilis. The sequence goes on along the minus strand of JAQPPZ010004368.1, from coordinate 78,725 downwards.
GCCTTTAGCATAGAAGTAATAAAGAACCATTCTATTCTATCATAAGCCTTCTCAAAATCAATCTTAAGGAAAAGAACATCCTGACCAGAGGATCTAGCCCATTCCATCCCTTCCCAAACAACAATAACATTATCTAGAATATATCTGTTCTGAACAAAACCAGTCTGCTCAGGCCTGATTATCTCAGGAAGAATAGGTCTGAGTTTAAGAGCTAAAGCCTTGGCAATTATCTTATAACTGACATTAAGCAAGGTGATTGGCCACCAATTAGAAATAAGTTTAGGGTCTCCCCCTTTTGGAATGAACTTAACATTACCTTTGTTGATGAGATTCCCCAATGACCCAATAAGCATAGCCTCTTTATACACTTGCAGCAAATCAGAACCCACCAAGTCCCAACATTCTTTATAAAATTCACAAGGGAAACCATCTAATCTAGGTGCTTTGTCATTTGCCATCTGAGATAGAGCCTGTTTGAGATCCTCCAGGGTTAAAGGTGCATCACAAAAATCCCATTGAGTTTGAGTAAGCTTAGTAGGTATGACTTGACAACAGGATTCTAGAGCTTGCACTCTATCATGGGTAAGGCCCTGAGAAGCAAACACTCTTTGATAATGATTAACAAAAGCTCCAAAAATATCATCAAGAGATGTGAACCTTTGACCATCAACTTGCAGAGCAGTGAATTGGGAAGTATGAGCAGGTGGGTGAAGGCGCTTGAAAAATTCTTTAGAGACTTTGTCACCCACCTTTAACCAATGCATCCTGGCTCTTAATTGTGCTCCTTTGGCTTCATACATATCAACTTTTTTAAGCTCATGTCGAAGGGCAGCCATGAAATCTTGAAGATCAGAACAAAAAGGATTAGCCTCAAGCTGCACAAAAACTTTTACTAATTTTGACTTCAAAACCAAATTAGCTTTCTTCCTCCTCTTGGCTACTTCCACTCCCAAAGTGTGAAGCAAAGAGGTGGTTCTAAAAATAGCAGCATTCCACCAAGAAACCCAACCAAAGTCACCAGAGGGTCTCGGAAGCAAATTCCAAATTCTACAAATATGAGCCTTCATAGTCGGGTGATGAAGGAAGGAAACATTAAGATAAAACTGGGTCTAAAATTGTCAGGGTTGATGAAGAATGGCTTCCACAGAAAAAATAATAGGAGCATGATCAGACAAAATAGTACCTGGGATAACCAAAATAGGAGGTTGAGAAGGTGAAACCCTAGCAATTTTAAAAGTCTCACTAGAAGAGATCATGGCTCGATCAAGGCATTTTAACACCCTGGCTTCGCCTGCTTGAAAATTTGACCATGTAAACCATTGAGCTTTAGAAAATTTAGCAGGAGAAAAATAGATATTAGGATCACTAAGACTCAGCTTATTTTTCATAAAATAAAAAGCTTCCCGCTCCCCAACACACCAGCGGTTAGGAGATAAACTAACTTTATCGGAAGGCTTTTCCACCATATTAAAATCCCCACACATCACCCATGTGGCAAGAGGCAGAGACAAAGCCAACCACCGCCACAAGGCACACCTTTCTGGAGCATTATTCGAAGCATAAACATTAATAACTCCAAATGATTTACCATGTAATTCCAACAAAGTCCAGACTGCTTGATTGGACGGATCCACTCCCCATGTCACAATATTCGAGTGCCACTTTGGGGAAATAAAAGTGATAGCTCCACCTGTCCCACTGGAATGATTCGTTACATGGAAAACACCGCGAGGCCACAGAAAATTATAGATACACTGCAGATTAAAATCAGAAACTTTCACTTCTTGTAAACACATCACATCAATATTGCCAAAACTTACAAGTGATAGAATTCATCTCACTGCGGATCATATATTTATGGACTGGATCCGGTAGTCCTCTTACATTCCATGAGAAGAAAATCATTAAGACCTGTCAGTATACGAAAGTTCCTAAACATCCTCAGAGGCTCCCAGATGAACAAGAGACCTGAAGGAGTTAAAATCATACTGATCCTGACCATCCTAGTAAACACGAGAAGCCTCCTCCGTTTGGTGGCGCTTATCATAATGCAGATTATTTCTCGAAGGGCTATGAGAACGACGAGATTTATACCCAGACTGACCTTCTAATAAAGGTTTTCAAAAGGCATCATAGACATATTCCTCCGGAGAGGTAGTAGAACTCGACATGGTCATCACAACTTGAGCAAAATTCGGAGGAACCCAAATGGATTGCACTTCTAGAGGAGCAATAGGAGCTTGTCAAACAAAAAAATCCTGAGGCATAGAAGTTGGTGGTGTGACAATAGGGGTAGAGTGTGACAAAAGAGGTTGTGAAGCACTCTCAGGAGCTTGGGACTGTAATGCACTCTAGGAGCGGTTTCATCGATTAACCACCTGCCATTATTCTTACCCCCCAGTAACCCTTGCTGCCTGAGCACTAGATGCTAAGGCACCAAGTTCCTGAACAAAATAATTAAAAGAAGTTTGACAACCATTGCTCATTTTTATTTTAGCTTTGTTTAATTTTAACGATAAAATTTGAAAATATTTGAATAATTGTTTTTCCAGGTAACATGGTTCTAAGTATAATTTATCCCTCTAATATATTTTAATAAATGATTATCTTTATATTTCTTCATCTTATATATTTTCTTTTATTTCAAAAACATTGTTTATATTTTGGTAAAACATTATTTTTGGCTATTTTCCAAGGACAATATTTTTATCAATGATTGATTTTGATGGCATCATAGCAAATTTGAAATAAAGGACATTGTAGTTATGAATGTTTTAAATAACTTACTATATATTTAGCTATTGTAAAGAGGCAAAATATTCAGTTCATATAATTATACTAAATTTTTAAAAGAAAACATATTATTAAAATTCATAGAGTCTTAGTATAATCATTTAACACATACAAGAAAAAATAAAAAGTCTTAAATGACTTTCAAACTTTCAAAGCCAAAGCTGACACATATTCTATTGCATGAATTGTGTTCAACAAAAAAATGAACTTATTACAACATAACACATCAAAAATTAACTGTCCACTCACACTTTCTAGAAAGTAGAAATCAGTTTCAGGTGAAGGATGAGATTGAAATTACTTACTATATCTTCCATGTGGTAGATTCAATAATTACTTATTATACCTTCAATGTGGTAGATTCAATAGTGATCCTAGTTTCACTCCTAGATCGTGCAGAGGATTTATAAGTTATAATATGTGTTTACTAGGTAAAGCAAAGTGACTTTAATGCCAAGTAATAATGAAATCTCATCCTAGAAAATTTCCAAAAACGTATAATTTTAAGTTTTAAATTGTACTTCATATCTAATGTAATATTATTAAACTAACTTTTAGCCATATATCTTCTATAGGAAAAACATACATATTATCTCCTCATTTTAAATGTGGGTTTTGCAAGTTCTCTAAACTTCAAGGTTCATGGGTGTAAAACATAACTTATCAAAGTTGATGGATTTCACAAAATTCAACACACATCAACTAGGTTCTTTTTTTTGTTTGATGCTACTTTGTATTGGTTAATGCAAATTAGCTTATGTAAGCTTTACATCTGTACAAAATAACATTGGATTTCTCTTTTCCAATATTTTGCAAAAAATTGCTTATGATCCTCTCTCCCATGGTCCAACTATTTGAAATAATTGGTCCTTGAACGATGAGTTTAGAAAATATGTTCATTTTATGTACAAGGCATCAAAATGCTTACCAAAGCTTCCTATAGGGAGATAGTTGAGTACTATCAAGTTGCCTATAAAATTCTTTTGACAAAAGTATAAGATGGAAAATGTTATCTTTCTATGAGTAATTATTTTCTCCAAGCTTATACTTTTATATGAATATGTAGGTCACATTGTTGGTACCTTATAACTAGTGGTTGTTGGTCCTATCCATAAATCCAACCTACTAAGCTTGAAATCTTGGTGAAGAGAGGTATGTTGTAAAGCATTTTATACATCTAACTTTAACTTTAAAAAACCTAGCATATTAAGATGGATTCCAATTTATATAATCTAATAGTTGGAGGTAGTCACTTGTAGGTAACTCATATGTGTAAATGAATATAAAAACTTCATTTATAATTTTTTTATGACAATAAAAATACTATTTATTCGTAGTATTTGGAAGTTTATTCCTTCTCCATTGAAAAGTGAGACACGAGTTTGTTATAAGTTATAACGCAATAAATTACTTTAAGTACTTTTAAATTGAAAATATTACTGAATAATAGATGCCAATATTAAAACAAAGTAATATACACAACAAATTTTGTTGAAACAAAGAAACCTAAGAAAAAAATTTGAATAATATAATAACATTAGATTATTTGTCTCCTTATAAATGATATAATGTGTGTGCAGATGGACAATGACACTTTCAAGGAGAACATTATTTTTTTCATACAATTCATTGCATGAATATAGGCAAGAGTTAATCTTCTATGATTATTCTTTAAAATAAGGTAAGCTAGTAAATAAATGCAAAATTACCATATAGATGTTTTGTGGGATGATTTAAAAGAAGTTTGTTAGCCATTTTTATCTATTTTTTAGTCAACATTGTTTGGTTTCATTGGTAAAATATAAGGATACTCAACAAATTCTTTGTAGGCAATATGGCTTTGAGCATAGTGTATCCCTTCAATGTACATCAATTAGGTGATCATTTTGAAAATTTCTCATGTGAAACATGATATTTTAAGCATAGAAGTCTTCAAACATTGAAATTTATTTCAATAGAACAATTTGTAGGTTGCTAAAACATTATTCTTTGGTTATGTCTCAAGAGGGTCATTCTTATCAATGGCTGATTTCCATGGTGTCAAAGTGATTTCAAAAGTAACATTATTCCTAGTTATGAATTTTTTAGTAACTTCTTGAATACTAGGCTCTTGTAATAGGTAAAGTATATTTTTGTTTATGCCTCTTTGCTGATTTTTTTAAAAGAAAACTTATCATATCATTGAAATTCATATAGCCTACATGCTAGTGAAGAAACAAAAATCTTTAGATAAATTTCAAAGATTAAACTCACACATGTTTTGTTGCAGAAATATTTTTCAACAGAATAGGAAACTTATAAAAATATAGCACATCGAAAATTAACTATCCCATATTACTTTGTAAAAATCAAATACAAGGTTCAAATGAATGATGATATTGGAAGTTATTTATCTATATCTTCAATGTGATTACAAAAAACAACTGACGGATCCAATAGTTTTAAGATTATGAGTTGTCTTAGGATTTCAATGATTGTGTAGAGGATTTATTAACTATTATAGATATGGCTACTCAATAAATCCATATTAGTTCCAAGTTTAGTGTTAAGCAAGGATAAATCCCATTTTCATTTTTTTTCCAAGTTCATAATCGATCATGTTTGGCAAGATTTCTAAGATTTAGGATTCAGGAATCCTAAGTGTTAAGAAGGCCTATGTGGAGCTTTAGAAAGCAAAAATCAAAAGAATGGATATTGAAACCATGCAAGTTGTAGCAAAATGTGAATTAGAAAAGATAATTCCTATGGAAGAAGTAATTGGAGAGGTGGTGCATTTAGCACTAGTAAGCATAATCGAGCATGTTTAAACCAATAGTGATCAACAAGATATAGAAGTTGGTGGATCCATTAGTTTATCCATAGAAATCAATATCGTGGACCATGAAAGGGTACAAGAAATAACCATTGCCTCAATATATTGAAGCCGAGGGAAATATATAAATCAAATGCACATAGAGATGGCTAAATTGGAATAGAATAAATTAGAGATTTGGAGAAGAGGGTCATTGACCAATTTTAAGAAATTCAAGTCCTAGAATTTTAGAGAACCTTTGAGAGGGATCATGTTGGAATACTTGTGGAGAGAGTCTCTCAGTTAGAGAATATCATAATAGATAAGTAAACATAGTACCTTTGTACATTGTAATCCCTTACCTTCCAATTCAACATCTTAAAAGAATAATTCGTTGTTGAAGACACTACCAAGAACAATAAGGACTTTATTATTAGTGCAACTAGCAAAGCCATAAAGACAAAATCTAACATAAGTATAAATATTTTTCTAAAATTATTATCCTATAAGGACACAAAGAGAAAGTTTGGCCAAAAATGAGAGAAATCTAAGGTGCTACAAGAAATAATCTTACACACACAAAATGGCCTCCTAAAAATTAGACGATAAAACATAGATCCTAGAACCAACTACCCATTGCATACTATCTACATGTATAGATGCTTTGCTTGGATTACATTCCCACAAGAAAGAATCAACCATGATCATGGAGTGTTGTTGGAGGTCAAGTCCATCATTAATAAGGCTATTGGAGAAATGAACAATTGGTAATAGAAATCAAAATTGAAAAGCCATAAAATAGCCACAAGGTCATACTTAGGAAGAGTAATACAAGGAATATGTCTAGAGTGCATAAAAAATAATCAAAGCGATTAATTCCAAAGGTGGCTTGTGGATTCGATGTTCAACAATGAAAATATGTATGGCTATCTAAGTGGAATTATCTCTATCGAGTTATCATTTGAGGAGAAATTCATAATCGTTAGCTTTGATTTCTAATGTATTTCTATTATGACCATGAAATCATGCAAAATTCCTCCTATTAGATAGAGGCAAGAGCTAATTTAACTACTTTGGTAGTTTTTAACTATCTTTTAGACTATTTAGGGAGAAAGACTAGATGACTCTACGTTCAATTCAATCTAGTGAATACTTGTTTTAATTTTTTAAAGTAAAACTTGGATGCTTTAATTTTTTTTACATGTTTATTACTTTTAATCTAATTCAAGCTTAGTCAAGGTTGATTTTAGCATTCCATGTGAGAAGGTTGTTTTTTTAATTTTATGAATGTGAATGTTTTCTATTTACATAAAATCATAATTAAACTTCTAATGAGGGAGTTTTAATTCTTGTTAGTTTAAAACTTGTTCATTGAAATGCTTTATGTGATTCAAGTGTTTGATGAATGAATTATGGTATATGGATTTCTAATTGTTATTGGTTCTATCACTATTTTCTTAAAGTAGATAGTTGATGGATGAACAAGGTATATGGATTTCTAATTTCTATTGGTCCAAATACTTGTTCTTTTAAGTGAGTGATTTTATTAATTGAATAGTTTGTAATTAGTTGTAGAAATAAATATTTTATTATTGGAAAGGGAAGAGAAAGTAATCAATGTGTTAAATTGGAGGGTTTTAAAACCACTTTGCTATTGCCAACATAAAAACAAGTCAATAGTTTTCTGAAGACTCCAATAGAGAGGCAAATGGTTCTCTGCCTAGAGAATTCCTAGTTGAACAACTTGATCTACCTAATACTTGGTCATTGGAAATAGATATTGTTGAAGAATTGAGGATAGTTGTATGGTAAAAAAATTTATGTGCGTCCAAGCATCATTTCTCAGAAGTTGTATTTTTGGACAAAGAAGAAGATATTGCCTAGAACAAGATAGTTTTGGACAATAAAAGAACAAGATATAAAAAAGAGGTAATTAATTGTAACTCTAGATTTTATTCAATCTATTGCTTTAGGTTATCATCATAAAATACATATATACAAGAAAAAACCCCCAGTATGGAGGACCAATACCCCAACGTGCATGAATTACTCCAAAATACCAAAAAATACTTGCCAATATTTAATGATGATAGATTTAAGTGGCAACAAATAGTTGATAGCTTTTACTCAGGTTATAAAGTTTTTGAATGTGAAATATGAAGATGTAGTCATGATATTATTCCTACTCACTTTTGGAGGTTTTATAAGAAAATTATTCCATGGGATTCCTCATTTAAACATTCATTACTGGGATAAGTTTGAAAGAATTTTTAAGAATAAATTTTTTGACATAAGAATCACCAACATTCTAGTGATGCAATTAGCATCAATTTGTAGACACCAAAACAGCACCAATCCGATTATGTGACTACAAACACTGATCGCTTTGACAAAAACAGCCCCCAGGGCAGCCCTCAGAGGTCAAACAGTGGTCCTAACCACTTTCATAGCAATTTTTTAAGGTCGAGAAGCAATTTGGCACATTTGGACACTTTGCTCGGTATTCGTCTCACCCGGGGACGAATACTAATTGGAATTCGTCTCACCCAGGGACGATTTCTGAAATCGTCTCACCCAGGGACGAATTCCAAGTTTAACGGGCAAAAAGAAGAATGGTGCCAAGTGGCAGCCCGGGACGATCAGTTGATGACTCCTGCCTCGCACGCGTGTGTGGGTGGATAGATAGGCCGTTAGAGGACTATCACAAGGGCAGTTATGAGAGCCCAAGTCAATGGAGGACTCCCCTCCCTCATGGGAAGACATGACTGCCACATGGCACCTATGACCAACACATGGCGCTTATGCTTCCCTCTCAAAAGAGACCCCATGGGTCTATAAAAGGTGGGACTTTTCTCACCCAAAAAAGGATAGATTGAAGGAGATTTCAAGCAACGAAGTGCTGCCGAGTTGAACACCCACTTGCATCCCCTTTGATTCACCTTCTCACATCCACCAATCTCTTTTGCAAGGGAGGTTGTTGGGTGGCTTTTGGAAGCTTGAATCTGACCCAAATCCAACATATGGACACCTGAATCAACCAATTTTCCGACCCCCCAATCCTAAGAGGTTTTGGGCCCATCCCTAGTGGATTGGCGCCAAAATCAAGTGCCAACGGTGGGAGGCCCACTTGGGCACCCCCGCACTTTCTAAGTTTTGTTTCAAAAGCATTCTAGATTATTTGTTCATGTTGCATTTCATGTTATTCTATTTGGTGAATTCATAGCTTCAATTTCATAACATTTTGATCAATTTTTATCATGCTTTGTGTCGCTTTGTTGTTTCACTAACTTGCAGGTGGCGATATCAAATTCCCGAGGATAGAGGCCAAATTGGGAGAATCCGACCATCTGGGTCATCCCAAAATGGCCCCAATTACATAACCCCTCTGTCTGCAGGTGTTTTGGAGGTCTCGGGAGTCGACATTGGAGCGACAAAATTCGGCTTCCTCAACACAAAAGAATTCGTCCCACCCCGGGGACGAATAGCGATCGGAAATCGTCCTGCCCGGGGACGATTTCCAGTTGAAGGCAGATTGGTCGATCTGTCTCGATGGCAGTAGCCCTCCGATAATGTCTTCTATTTTTTGTCAGGTTTTCAGGTCATTTAGAGTCATTTTACTCACTGTTTCAGACAAATGTTTGCATGCATCTTTTGGCGATTTTAGAGAACAAACACTTCTTATTTGCAATAGGTGCTACTGACATCTTCGTTGTTTCTTTGTTCGTAGGAGGAGCAGAGAGGTCAAGGACTCATCAACATCAGCGGCGGCATCATCTTGGCCCGCCCATTTCAAGTGTGGGCACGCGAAAAGAGGAACCTTAAGTCTCGATTGTAGTCAAATTCTTTTAACGCTCCTAGCCCCTGAAAAGGGAGGAGGCGTATTTGTAACAGAGATCAAGAAATTTTAATGAAAGGGCTGTGTTTTCTCCATTTGCTTGTGTCTCTTCCAATGCGTTTCTTTCATTTCATGCAATTTACATTTCTAGGACTTAAGCGTATTTGATTTTGAATGCATCGCAATTAGTGTTTCCTTCGCCCGGAATCTCGTGCTTTCAGTGGCGATCACGGTGGGACCTGTTCCCTGTTTTTTTTTTTAAGATCACAGAAAACTAATCGGGTTTTTGTGTTTTGTGCTTGACAGGTACATTTTTTTATTGCGGATCGTTAATCGTCTCGACTTTTGCGAATGCTTCTACTGGAAATCGTCTCACCCTAAGACGATTTCAAATTCGTCTCTGTAGGGGACGATTTCTGTTCTGTAATTTGTCTCACCAAGGGACGATTTTATGTCTGCAAATTTTTAGAGCAAAAATTCAGAAGCAATCGGAGCGAGCAAGAGAAGAGGTAGGGATTTTCATAATCTCCGTTAAATTTTCTGTTTTTGTTTCTGTTTCTTTGATTGTTTTCATTTTATCCTGCATTGCTTAGGGAAAAGTCATTTATGCTTGTTTCATTTTCGCTAAATAAAATGAATCTCACACACTCCACGCAATAATTTTAAACCAAGGAGCTGGTCGTAAGACCCCAGCCCTTGAGCAAGACCAACGGTGGGTTCATCACCACCTTGGCTTAGCTTTGCATCCATTTCCCGATTGTCAACTGTTGTTAGGCGTAAATCCTGACGAAAGCTGACCGAGTGTCGCTGGGGTGATTCCCATGCACGCGAGGATAAGTCTTCTATGGTAGGTGCCATTAACAGGACAATCCCCCTTCCATACCGCCTACGTACCATGTACCTTCTGCTCTCACGTACCTATAGTCTCCCTCTCGTAAGGGCGGGTATATAGAGAGGTTGGTATATCGGCCTGGTTGGTATATTGAAGGGGCGACCATTTTGGGAGTTATATGAGCCGTCATAATGCATTTAAACGTTCTTCAAAACCTACAAAAACAAAACAAAACATCAAAATGCACTAAACCAGTTTAGGGCACACCAATAATCCTTAAAAGAGATAATCACGGTTTGTGCATGCGTGTGTTTATTTCTGCTTAGTGTAGACAAAAAGAAAAATCATCATAAACGAGATAAAAATCTACTTAGATAGTATAGAAGCACCGCAATGGTGTACACCCGTAGCCAAGCCCAATCAAGGGCAGAAGCTCTAGAAGGTACACAAGAAGCCAGGCACAAGTCGCCTTCGCTTCAGTCTTGAGGACTTGGTCATACCGCCTTATCGGTCTGGCCTACAAAAGAATCCGATTCAGAATCCTCGGTGGGGTATGCCCATTCAAAGCAGCCCCTTTCGGGAAGACGCCCTACATGTAGACCTTGATGTAAATAGAGAATCGCCTTCTGAGGTTAGACATGAGTGGCCACAGCGCGATGGAGCGCTAGAGAGGCACACTATCCATTTGGAGGGACAACGTGGATATGGTATCCCTTCCTTACCTCCCATCAGAATAGAGAGACAAAATCTAGAGCGTAGGGCTCCTTACATAGGGCGAGCTAACTCCGCCCGCCCCCTTCACACCTATGAGAGGGAGCGCGAGGAAGATCATCGCATTCCTCAAGGACAACAACATACAACGTGGGAACCTTGCGCTTTCGCACCAGCTGGACATCATGATCACCCCTTGAGGCCAGAACCTCGAGTACATGCCGCCTACCTCGACAGAGGGAAGCGACCCATTGAAATTTTAGATCATCAAAATCGAGGCAAACACATAGGAGAGACATTCGAACCTCCTGAGCAAAATAGGGTAGACCAAATTGACCCGATAGTCGCCCAACATGCCACCCGTCAAGCCCAAATCATGCGGCTTAAACAAAGTCATCAGGAGATAGAGTATCGACACCGCTTGGATAGAGAGCGCATGCAACGCGAAGCGGATGAGTTACGCTATGAACTACCTGAGAGGGAGCCAACCCCTCGCATCCAAAGAGCCAAACAATATGAGAGGCATAATCCGTTGGTGCAGGACGGGTCTCCACGACCTCGTCAAGCTTTGCCTCCGAGACCTTATAGACCCGAGAGGGAGGCCACTCCCCGAAACAATGATGGGTACCTTCAGCAAGGACTCGATCAGGGTCATAGGTCTCGCCCGGAGACTCCTCAAGAACTTTATGAGGAGTACGAACCAGAAGTAGAATATGTTGAAACTCCCCATCAAGGCGGGGAGGGCTGCCAATCGGCCACCCCTCCATAGGCCTCCAGTTTTCCATAACTTACAATGGGAGCAAACAAGAGAGGAAGAAATAAAATCTTCCGATGCATACCAAGCGCTATTAGAGCGTTTGGAGTCTATGGAGACAAAAGCTATTGGGCATCAAAAACCCACATTACGTCAACTCCACAGTCATCCGGTGCATCCCTCAGTGCCTACACCTCTTTACCCCGAGCACTTCAAGTTGCCTCAATTGGCAATCTTTAAAGGTGAAGAGGACGCACAAGAACACGTTACAAGATTTCTAAGCCAATGCTTCGGCATCCAAGATAATGACGCATTGTTGCTTAGAACATTCATAACCACATTCGTAGGCCCTGCCTCGGATTGGTTCACACAACTACCCAAACACAGCATAAGCAACCTAGATCAATTAGTAGATGCGTTTCTTGAATGCTTTGCCTTCAACACAAGGAAGAAGGCATCACTGAGTGATCTGGCGAGCCTCAAGCAATTTGAGGAAGAAACAATGGTAGCATATGGGAATCGATGGAGAGCTTTGCTTTCTAAGTTACCCTACCGTCCCCCTATGTCTGATCTCACGTAGATGTTCGCAAAAAGTTGCTTAAAATCAATCTCTGGTCTATTGTTGCTACGGCAATACGACAACTTAGAAGAAGCTTTGGCGCAAGCCAGAGTTATAGAAGAGATTAAGATAGGCGAAGGCGCAATCGCCAAGCCTAAAAAGAAAGAGTGGAATAAAACCACTAAAATCGGGACAACGCAACCACAACACGCTGCAGTCAACCAAGTTGCGATAAATGTTCCCGCGCCTGTGCAAGAAATGCAGCCCCAAAAGGCTAATTACCAGGCAGTGCCTCCTGGTTATGAAAGAGATAATAGAAAATAGGAGAAAAATTACCAGCGTCACCCTAGGCGACAATTCACCCCATATGCGGAGTCTAGGGACTCCTTATTTGACCGCTTGTCAGCGGCAAATTTAGTCACTCTGCCAAAAATCCAAAATATAGACCCTAATGCTCCTAAGCCTAGGGGATACAGAGAGGAATTGTATTGTAGATTCCATAGGCGCAGAGGACACGACTTGAATGGGTGCTGGAAATTCAAAGAATTAGTCCAGGATTTGATCGACAATAGAACATTGGCCGTGGACAACCCCATAGCGCCAAACAATCAACAAATGGGGGTATTCAAAGACCCTTTGCCTGCCCACGAGGAACAGGCAAAACCTCTCCATTTTAATGAGGTGCGACAGAATCTTCCCATGCAAGGATTTGTGGGAATGATTAGCATAGTAACAAGGAACAAAAGGTACCCAGCAGTTGCCCCCGAGGTAGCTACGAGGGAAGTTCCGACAACATCGCAGCCTCAACAACGCCCAACGCAGTTGCCTCCGCCTAGACCCGAGGTCACGATACGGACCAAACTCACGCAGAGTTTGCGGACCACATCGGCTAGGCTGTCCATTTACGAGCTTATTCAACAATCAGCACCCCATAGGGAAGCTCTTATGGACATTTTAAAAGCCATCGAATTACAACCTCACGAAGCAAATTCTTTCAACAACTTCGTGGGACATGTGAAACAATGTACGGAGCCGGTCATCACATTCGGAGAAGATGAGGTCAAAACGATATCAAATGACATGGCAGATCCACCCCTGCACGTTATCGCACGGGTCAACGGGATTCCGTACAAGAGGGTGTTGATAGATACTGGCTCGTCCAGTAACATCATTACCACTGCAGCCTTAAAACATTTGAAGTTGCCAGCCTCTCACATCACAGCCTCCACGTATACACTACGAGCTTTTAACGATGCAATATGCTCGACAGTCGGCACAGTTGTTCTGCCTATCCAGGTAGGACAAAAGTCAATACCTACACTGTGCCATGTGTTAGAAGGCGAGATGGCTTATAATATACTGCTAGGGCGGCCTTGGATCAGGGGACATGAAGTGTGTCCCTTCGATCGCTCACCAGTGCTTAAAGTATGCTTATGAAGGAGAAATACATGTAGTCCCAATGGACTTAGAGCCCTTCAAGTATTGCAATGCGGTACAATTCATACCTCAATCGACCCTCCCTTCAACGCATTTGGATTTCCAGTTAAATCCATCTAAACAGGGTCCGATACCGCAGGCACCATCGGTGACCAACAAGGCAAAATCCCAGCCAGGTGAGACTTCATCACCTGCTCCTTCATCATCAATGCCACCTATCATGGCCAAACAGAAGGACAAGGGAAAACAGATCATGGAAGAGGTTAAGCCCTTAGAAGAAAGGTTGCCCACAATTTCAACAATATCAACAGAGGAAACACCTAGCACAACAGAAACTAAGACTCCTGAACCACCAAACATGGAATGGACTCAGGAAGGACTACCGTTTCCTCCCACCCAATCATCAACAATCACTGTTGAAATGGCCAGTACGGGCCTGGGGGAATATTTAGTGCAAAATGTTGTGGCGACGCCAGCATTGGAGTCAGTACAAGACATGGGAAGACCTCGCCTTCCCATAGGGACAGTTGTTCCTCTAGGCTACCCTCCAAACCAGACGAATTTCGTGTATGGGGGCCTTGATCATGGTCTTGAACCATGCCAACAAAAGGAAGCAGACGAAGAGCCTTTTGTTGAAAACATCAACTATCTGTCAAACCCAGATTTTGCCCTAAAATATCTCGGCCAATGCAATTGGCATGGATACGGGCTAGGCGGATATGAGCAAGGGATGCGGGTCCTTTGCCAACCAAGATATCAGATGCCATATGACAAGTCAGGAGTAGGGTTCAACCACCCCCTGCCCTTAGACATCTTGGTTGAAAATATGCAAGGCCTAGAAATAGGCAACAAGGGGGGATTGGCACAAGATCCGTATGCCAATCCAAATACAGAATACACATTGGGAGACTACCTCCCATGGTCAACAAACACCCTTGGCAATAGCAATAATCCCTCTCCTTTGCTAGAGAGAGGCGAAAGTTCAGAGATTAATCCTCAAAGAGAACATCAACGACTTCCGGACATCTTTCTAAAGCTATTCCCCTTAGAGGTTCCAGATGAAACAATACAGTGTCAAGAGAGTCAGGTCCCTCCACCAAGAGTGGAACAACCACAATGGGACCAGATTAACTTACTGGAACAAGGAGAGTCCTCAACGTCACAAGCAACAGTTTCTGAAGAGGATGAACATTTTTGGGTCTCCGAAAGTGATTCAGAAGATGAGACTGAGATGGACTATCTCAGACATGCGCGACGACATCACCGCCCTTTAACTCATGAAGATCTAATGGGACAGATGGGCATACTGCTAGGGCATGAATGGTGGGTAGACCCTACAAGGTGGGACCAAGTGTTGGACCCATGGCTCCAAATTCAAGATGAGCATCGTCCACCTCGAGATCCCATCATGACATCAGTGCCGAGGGAAGACCCCGCCCTCCTTTTCGCAAATAGGGATGAATTCGCACCTAGGGAAGATCCATTCGTGCCCGTTCCCATAGAGCCAGATCCGAGTATAGGGAGCATCTAAAAGAATCGAGTTATCACACCCACGGTTCTGGAGACCAAATTCATTCCATCCACATGATCTCCATTGATTTGACCGCACCCATCCGCAATCCGGCCGATCCATCACAATCATTGCACCTAGACATAGATGCCATCGACTGGGATCGCGTCAATTCACCTTTATCACCATCAGAGTACTGGCCTTTCGGTGAAATGCTTCATTCCACCCCAAGGACAACTCAGGATATTTTTCAAGCTGAAGAGGGACCCGAGGTTCCAAACGTAGATCTAAACTCAGCTAATGATATCCATTTGATCCCAACTCCACATCAGTTGGAGGACGGATCCCACATGTCAGTCGAGGAAATGACTGACGTAGACATCGGCTTAGACCCAATGAGTCCACAGATTATCAAGCTAGGGGTAAGTCTTTCCCCCGAAGAGCAAGCCGAATACATCGCCCTTCTCAAAGCGAAGAAGGAGGTTTTTGCATGGTCATACAAAGACATGCCGGGACTAGACCCGTAGCTAGTCACGCATAATTTAACGCTTGATCCGACAATCAAGCCCGTAAAGCAAAAACTACGAAAGATGCACCCAACAGTGGCCTTGATGGTCAAAGATGAATTACAAAAGTTGTTGGATGCATAGTTTGTCATCTACGTGGATTATCCGCCATGGCTGTCCAACATGGTTCCCGTCAAGAAGCCCGATGGGAGGATTCGCATATGCACCGATTTTCGAGACCTAAACAAAGCGAGTCCTAAGGATGATTTCCCCTTGCCGAGCATCGACGCATTGGTAGACGCTACAACAGGTCACGAAATGCTCTCCCTAATGGATGGCTTCTCAGGATACAATCAAATTCGTATCAATCCTGAGGATCAACTTAAAACGGCGTTCACAACGCCTTGGGGGACATTTTGCTATAAGGTCATGCCTTTTGGCCTTAAAAATGCTGGCGCTACCTACCAACGTGCCATGACGTACATCTTCCACGACTACATGCACAAAACTTTGGAAGATTACATGGATGATTTGTTAGCAAAGTCTCTTTTGCGCTCAGATCATCTCGGTGACTTGAGCAAGATTCTCGATCGCCTCATAGAACATAAGGTCAGATTGAATCCCAAGAAGTGCGTATTCGGCGTCACATCTGGAAAACTCTTGGGTTTTATAGTCTCAAAATGAGGCATCGAAGTGGACCCAAAGAAAGTCAAGGCAATCCTTGAAATGGCTCCCCCAACTACCATCAAGCAGCTCAGAAGTCTGCAAGGAAAGGTCACGTCGATTAAACGCTTCATAGCGCAATTATCTGACAAATGCCGACCCATGAACAAATTATTGCACAAGGGGGTCACATTTCATTGGGATGACGAGTGCCAGTCAGCCTTTGACGAAATCAAACAATACTTGGCTTCGTCGCCAGTATTGGCACCACCTAGACCAGGAGTGCCGTTCTACTTATACATCTCAGCTACTGAGGTGGCACTGGGAGCCATGCTAGCCCAAAAGAATGAACTTCACAAAGAACAGGCTACTTACTATCTTAGCCGCACCCTGGTCGATTACTGAACTTAACTATGCATACGTTGAGAAACTCTGCTTGGCGAGTGGTGTTTGCTACCAAGAAGCTACGCCACTACATGCTTGAGCAACACTACGTATGTTGTGTCTAAGGAGAATCCATTGCGATACATGATGAGTCGTACTTATCATAGTAGTCGCACGGCGAAATGGATCATGTTGTTGATGGAATTTGACATTGAGTTTATTGGGCAAAAATCTATCAAAGGACAAGTCATAGCCGATCAACTAGCAGAGGCTCCTCTTGAAGACGATCAGCCTCTGGTCATAGAACTACCCGATGATGGGGTCTTCCATGTCTCAGAATCGCCAGATTCTGATGAGCCTGAGTCACAGGCCAACATAACCCTATTCTTCGATGGTTCTAAGTGTGAGCAAGGTGGTGGCACGGGAATTGTATTCTTCACACCGCAGGGCGCTCCAATGCCCCTGTCATTTAAATTAAACTTCCAGTGCACCAACAATAATGCAGAATATGAAGCCTTGCTCCTAGGTCTTCAGACAACAATCGCCATGAACATCAAACGATTGAATATCTTTGGTGATTCACTGTTAATAGTCAATCAAGTCAAAGGGGTATATCAATGCAAATGCCCAGTTCTGAAGGCCTATAAAGCCCTCGTGGACAAATTCTTGGCAAAACTCGAATGGTACGACATCGAGGCACTCCCTCGATCATCGAATCGTTTTGCGGACACAATGGCCTCCTTGGGGTCATTAATCCCGTAAGACCTTTCCGGTGACATGACAACCATTCAAGTCAAAACCTTATCGCAATCCGCGATGGAGCGTGCAAGCTCAGACTTGACACCAGGAATCCACATGATCCATATCGAACCATCCTCGGATAAGTTCTTTCGAATCCGAGACCGTTTGAAACGTGCCAACTGGGGGTCCTTGTTTTCCCCCACTCCCATTAATAGCAACACAACGCTATTCTTACAAGTTCTATCCCATTCAACATTTGTTAGGGAAGAACTTCAAAAGGGATTGGCTATTCATACTATCGAGGTTTCTGATCAACAAGACTGGTATTTACCCATCAGAGATTACCTCAAGTTAGGTAATCTTCCCTTTGGATTGACGCACGCCGCAAAACGAACATTCAAGCAGAAAGCGGCTAAGTATGTCTTGATAGGAGACATTTTGTATCGTCGCAGCTATGACGGGATTCTTCTTCGTTGCTTGGACAAGCAAGAGTCCACTTGGGCAGTCGCCCAAGCGCACGACGGTACATGTGGTGGCCACTTTAGTGGTATGGCCATTGCAAAGCGCATTCTCCGCATGGGCTATTATTGGCCATCTTTAGAGCGAGATTGTTGCGAATATGTCAAGAAGTGCGTGAAATGTCAACATCATGCCAATTTGATGCACGTACCTTCCCAGGCCCTACAGACAGTCCAGTCTGCTTGGCCATTTTCGCAGTGGGGCCTCGATCTAATCGAAAAGATCTCCCCTGCATCGTCAGGCCGTCACACGTTTATCATAATGGCCAGAGTATTTTACTAAATGGGTGGAAGCAATTCCGTTAACCTCAACGAAAGGACCCCGCATTGTGGAGTTCATCTTGCATAACATCATATGTCATTTTGGTATTCCATCCAAAATAATATCGGATAATGGGCCATCATTCAAGAACAAAGACGTGCGTGCTTTGACCACAAAGTACAAAATTCAGCACAACTTTTCAACGCCCTATTATCCGCAAGCAAACGGGCAAGCGGAGGCATCAAACAAAACACTAGTGGCCATCCTTAAAAAGACAGTCACAGACAGTCATAAGGATTGGCACATACAAATCCCACTTGCCCTTTGGGCTTATCGCACTAGCATTCGGACGCCAACTGGGGCAACTCCGTTTTCGCTCGTGTATGGCTCAGAGGCAGTAATGCCTCTCGAGTTGGAAATTCCTTCCCTGCGCATATCAATGCAGGAGTTCATCGATGATGACACTGCACGGCAGGCCCGGTTAGACCAACTTACGTTGCTTGACGAACGACGCGTGAATGCTCTTGAGCACTTACGTATCTATCAAGAGCGGCTTAAGAAAGCTTACAACATGAAAGTTCACCTAAGGGACTTTCGGGTTGGTGATTTGGTTTTGAAGGAAAACCAACAGAACTCTAATTTTCCGTCCCACCTAAGGGACAAGTTCGCGGCAAATTGGTTAGGTCCATATGTCATTGATAGCAAAATAGGACCCGGGACGTACCGGCTAGCTTCTCTTGATGGTATCAAGGAAACAGAACCCTTGAATATCAGTCATTTGCGACCATTTTATATCTAAGAGAGCCATATCCCAAAAATGCTCCAAGGATCCATAAAATCACTTGGTCAAACCAAAAAGCTCCAAGGATTATCACAATCACTTGGTCAAACCAAAAAGCTCCAAGGATTATCGCAATCACTTGGTCAAACCCAAAAAGCTCCAAGGATTATCGCAATCACTTGGTCAACCCAAAAAGCTCCAAGGATTATCGCAATCACTTGGTCAAACCCAAAAAGCTCCAAGGATTATCGCAATCACTTGGTCAAACCCAAAAAGCTCCAAGGATTATCGCAATCACTTGGTCAAACCCAAAAAGCTCCAAGGATTATCGCAATCACTTGGTCAAACCAAAAAGCTCCAAGGATTATCGCAATCACTTGGTCAACCCAAAAAGCTCCAAGGATTATCGCAATCACTTGGTCACCCCAAAAGCTCCAAGGATTATCGCAATCACTTGGTCACCCAAAAAGCTCCAAGGATTATCGCAATCACTTGGTCACCCAAAAAGCTCCAAGGATTATGCCAATCACTCGTACCTAAAAAGCTCCAAGGATTATCGCAATCACTTGGTCACCAAAATGCTTCAAGGATGTCCACAATCACTTGGTCAAAAATAAAAAATAATCAAAAACAACAAAAATTTGCATCTCATATCTAGGCCCATCTCCAACTTCCGCTCACCTCATATTCATATTCACAAAAATCAATCCATCAAAAATACAAAAATATATGTAGCTGCATTAAGCATTGCATCCATACATTGCATATTTGTGGTCGTACAGGTCAAAGGCACCATAGGCTGTAATTGCTCTGCTAGTCCATCTTGTTCCACATTGTTCCATATTACAAAAACAAAAAACACCATGCATTGCTTTTACCACACTAGAGTCGAGTGGTCTTTTAATGTATCAAGAGTTTTCGTGATTCGGTCATCATTTTGCTCTCTAGCCATGTAATGTATCAAGTCGAACAGATTTTACGAAGGTAGAGTCATACTTGAAATACACCTTGTTACGTAACATCCCAACACAAATTAAAACACATAAAACAATTCCCAAGTTGTGTGAACGAAAGATGAAACCTGCACAGTAATCCAGGTCACCAAAAGCGAAACGGTTATCTTGCTCATCCCCCCGTGCGAATGACCCCAAGAATGCTGAGAGTTGGCAAAAGGACAAGCATCCTCCCTACCCAATTCCCTAAGAATCCCTAGTTCTCAATAGTTGCAAAACATCAAAAATTTGCAAAACGTCAAAAATCAAATATTTGACATCTTACAAGTGCACAAATCAAAAGGCACAAACGATAGTGATTTTCATCACTCCATATCCCCAATCCCTTGCTCAAAAGAAAAACAAATCAAAATAAACGAGTGATCTTATCACTACAAACGAGCAAGTATCCCAATACAATTGAAGAAAAGAAGGGAGTTGAACTTGAATCCTTGGAATTCTCAGTATTCTAACAGGTCATGAGGCAAGCCTCAGTACCGGTTTGGTTGATAGCCTATCGGTAATTGGCGGTAAACTTCTCGCATGATGATATATCTGTCACATTAACTTGCGTACAGATCAATGTTTGCATGTGGATGAGCTAGCTTATGGCATCCTGGATAACACCGCAGATTAATCTAACTAAATACAACAAAGGAGTTAGTGGAGCTAATTAGGTGATCCTCAGTACAAGTTTGGTTGAAAGCCCATTTGGCACTGGCGGTATCCTGATAAATACCACAAAAATGAACTCAATTGCACACACAGGGATGTGAAATAGCTTGGTCAAAAACAAGTCCGATTCATACCTTGTTCAAAAGTCTTGTAAGATAAAGTACAGTCGTGGCTAGTGAGTTAAAACCGTCTGAGTCTCAGAAAACCTTAGCTACATTTCTAAACCAAACTGCGCTACTTTTCATCCTTACAATACCATCAAAAAATACAAAAAAGAAAAACCACATGTATACATACAAAGTCATGCATCACAGCAATCGCCTAAAAACAAAATAACAAAGTTCTAAACATTCTATGGTGCCATAGCCAAACATCACAAATCCCATTCATCCATTTCATCTCTGCATATCACATATAAATCAAAAACATTTGCATTCATCATAGCATATGCATCCATCAAAATAAATCAACATGCATACATCCATATTCATCAACCATCATGCACAAGATCAAAGAAAATCAAAACAACAAAAACAACAAATAAATGCAACACAAAAACAAAAAGCAATAAACATTGCCAGACACAAGTGCTCTTGCACTTAACCTCTTGGCATAGAAAAATTGATGTCGGGGTCTACATTGTCACTATCCTACTCCCTAAGAAGGCTACCATAGCCGGACCGCTCCACGGGAAGACGGATTTTCGACAATTTCACCCCCAAATGACATCACAAAAGGGTCAAAGCCCACTCAAAAACAACAAGAAAATCAAAACAACACAAAAAGCAATAAACATTGCCAGACACAAGTGCTCTTGCTTATTCTCCCAAACAAATTTAATCCCCAAATTTCAAAAAAAAAAAAAAAACAAAACATGCAACATAAAAACAAAGCAATAAGCATTGCCGGACACAAGTGCTCTCGCACTTAACCTCTTGGCATAGAAAATCGATGTCGGGGTTCAAATTCTCACTCTCCTACTTCCCCAAGAAGGCTATCATAGCCGGACCGCTCCACGGGAAGATGGGTTGTCGACGATTTCACCCCATTACGGCATCACCAAAAGGGTTAACACCCACCAAAAATAGGTCCAGATGTTGGAAAAATTGCACATGCTTAACGATAAACCATCTAAAGGCACCCTTGCACAAGTCATCTTGGGTCAAGCGACTCGTCGCTTTTCTCATGAAGGTCATTCCCTCATCGATTCGTCGCTTGAGGGGGTAGTCACACTTAGTCACCAATCAACAATCACACACCCAATTAAGGAAAACGACATGCATTCAAAGAATCATTGACAAAGACAATCACGCTCCTGCTTGGGGCAGTAAACAAGCAACAATCAAATCAATCAAACACTTGGCATTTCGTGAATCATGAACACAAGGTTCCCCCATGGATAAAAGGTTGGCCCTTCGCCTATTCATGACTGATCAATGTCCAAGTTCAAGTCACACCTCACCAAAATAGGTTAACACTTGAAATCAAACTCCTTAGCTCGTCAGAAGCAAGGATTCAAGAATGCATGCCCTTTCCATGCTTGGGGCATCAAAAGTTGGTTAGGTTACCAAGAAACCCTAATCATTAGTGCTTTGGTTATCTATTTTTGCTCGGCGTTGTGCCATGCACAATGCATCCCAAAAAGGGGCATCTGTAGACACCAAAACAGCACCAATCCGATTATGTGACTACAAACATTGATCGCTTTGACAAACACAGCCCCCAGGGCAGCCCTCAGAGGTCAAACAGTGGTCCTAACCACTTTCATAGCAATTTTGTAAGGTCAGGAAGCAATTTGGCACATTTAGACACTTTGCTCAGTATTCGTCTCACCCAGGGACGAATACTAACTGGAATTCGTCTCACCCAGGGACGAATTCCAAGTTTAACGGGCAAAAAGAAGAATGGTGCCAAGTGGCAGCCCAGGACAGTCAATTGATGACTCCTGCCTCGCACGCGTGTGTGGGTGGACAGATAGGCCGTTAGAGGACTGTCACAAGGGCGATTATGAGAGCCCAAGTCATGGAGGACTCCCCTCCCTCATGGGAAGACATGACTGCCACATGGCACCTATGACCAACACATGGCGCTTATGCTTCCCTCTCAAAAGAGACCCCATGGGTCTATAAAAGGTGGGACTTTTCTCACCCAAAAAAGGACAGATTGAAGGAGATTTCAAGCAACGAAGTGCTGCCGAGTTGAACACCCACTTGCATCCCCTTTGATTCACCTTCTCACATCCACCAATCTCTTTTGCAAGGGAGGTTGTTGGGTGGCTTTTGGAAGCTTGAATCTGACCCAAATCCAACATATGGACACCTGAATCAACCAATTTGCCGACCCCCAATCCTAAGAGGTTTTGGGCCCATCCCTAGTGGATTGGCGCCAATATCAAGTGCCAACGGTGGGAGGCCCACTTGGGCACCCCCACACTTTCCAAGTTTTGTTTCAAAAGCATTCTAGATTATTGTTTCATGTTGCATATTTATGTTATTCTGTTTGGTGAACTCATAGCTTCAATTTCATAACATTTTGATCGGATTTTATCATGCTTTGTGTCGCTTTGTTGTTTCACTAACTTGCAGGTGGCGATATCGAATTCCCGAGGATAGAGGCCAAATTGGGAGAATCCGACCATCCGGGTCATCCCAAAATGGCCCCAATTACATAACCCCTCTGTTTGCAGGTGTTTTGGAGGTCTCGAGATTCGACATTGGAGCGACAGAACTCGGTTTTCCCAACACAGAAGGAATCGTCCCACCCGGGGACGAATAGCGATCAGAATTCGTCCTGCCCAGGGACGAATTCTAGTTGAAGGCAGATTGGCCGATTGTCTCGATGGCGATGGCCTTCCGGTAATGTCTTCTATCTTTGTCGGGTTTTCGGGCCATTTGGAGTCATTTTACTCACTATTTCAGACAAATGTTTGCATGCATCTTTTGGCGATTTTAGAGAACAAACACTTTTTATTTGCAGCAGGTGCTACTGACATCTTTGTTGTTTCTTTGTTCGCAGGAGGAGCAGCGAGAGGTCAAGGACTCATCGACATCAGCGGCGGCATCATCTTGGCCCGCCCATTTCAAGTGTGGGCACGCGGAAAGAGGAACCTTAAGTCTCGATTGTAGTCAAATTCTTTTAACGCTCCTAGCCCCTGAAAAGGGAGGAGGCGTATTTGTAACAGAGATCAAGAAATTTTAATGAAAGGGTTGTGTTTTCTCCATTTGCTTGTGTCTCTTCCAATGCGTTTCTTTCATTTCATGCAATTTACATTTCTAGGACTTAAGCGTATTTGATTTTGAATGCATCGCAATTAGTGTTTCCTTCCGGAATCTCGTGCTTTCACAATTTACAAAGAGAAAAATGAAATAGTGCAAGAATATAATTATCAATTCCAAAGGTTATATCATCAAATCTTGGAAGAGAAAAGACCCCACAAAGAACTAGCCATTAAATTTTACCTCATAGGTCTTGATCTAGAGATTGCATTTCAAATCAAACAAATACAATACAATAATATTGGTAATGCATATGAAGAGGCACTTAGAATAGAAAATCATAATGTCCCAACATGAGTTATTTTAACCATTGAAGCAATCCTTTTGCATAGTCATCATCTTAATAATATAAGAGTTAACTGAGAACCACAAAAAGAATATCATTTAGGGAATTCAAAATAGAGGTCATTTGAGTTGGCGAGCATGCAGTGCATTGTTCAAAAACTTAGTAACTCGATGATATCCATGCAAATAAGAATTGTAAAAGGTCCTAGTCACGAGAACCAACCTTATAGAGATTTGAAAGATAAAAAAAATCATTGAAATTAGCATTTTTAAAGAAGAAACATGGGATAAAATATGAAAATTAACATCCCAAGGATCCATATAGAGGAATTAGACAATGTAGCCATGGAACATTGGTATCACATGCATAAAACTGTAGATCGTGGGAATGACTCAAATCTAGAGTTTTAGGGGTATTCGTTACCTTTATGGACAAATCCAATGCACCTAAAATACATTATCAATCAAAAGGTTAATTGAAACCCCTTAAGAATATCTAGATATTGTTAAATACTTATGGAAAAATATTCCTATGGGATATATAGAGGAGGATTCAAAATGAAGTGAAGAAGATAAAGCTACCTATGTACCAAAGCTTGACCTTTTCCAAATAGAAGACAAGAGAAGGAATCTATGATGACTTCCACCCTACTAAATAATAATCCACCTTCTAACTCAAAGGTGCAACACCCACTCATTTCTTAGTTACCTTTGATTTTTCAACTAGGATGACCAACTAGAAAGGGAGATGAATTAAACCACAATGTTGTGGAAGATTTAAAGAAATTGAGAGATAATATTTTATGCATTAATTGTTAAACATTTTTTAACAAAGAAAACTTCTTTTGGAATATTTGAATAAACCTCATGCTACCAATATCATGAGATAATATAAAATTAAAGGAATTTTTTTTTGAAATGACAAAGCGGAATGTCCTTCTTTGCTCATTACACTCACTATTAATGTGCAAATGTTACATAATTGTATGGTTGATTATAATGATTTTACAAATATAATGTCTATGTCAGTATACAAGTTATTGGGTATAAAAAAACTAAAAACATCAATAAAATTATTTAATTGGATAAATATTAGGTAAAAGTGATTGAAGAATTACCTAGTATTCTAATACAAGTAACATGATAACCTTGAATTCAACATTGTATTGACATACCCGATGTCTATGGTTTGTTGTTAAGTAGGGAATCAACACAATTTGAATGTATATATAACCATAAACTTTTTGCATATTTGGATTCCATGAAGAGGAGTAGAGAACCAAATTAGAATTGATAGGGAACCCTATTGTATCTAGATTCAAAAACCATAATAACTCGATAATGTATGTGGACTCAAGTATGGGTACTTATATCTTCATAATAAGAGAAGATAATATTTTGTCAATTACTCATTCAAAATTAGAAGGTTTATGGATGATGCACTTTATCACAACAAAGTCTAACAAGGGAGTCAATGTTAAGATAATATTAACTTTTCCAAAATAAATAAATCTTGTCCAAGTTGTAATATTAGAATTTCAATCCATGAATAATAGGGAAAGGTGTGAAGCTCTAATTATTAGGCTCCAATGGAATTTAGAAAAGGGGAATAAAAAATTTGAAGGTATCTGGAGACGGAGAGATCATAATCAAACAATTACAAAAAAATATTAATGTTAAACACATTATTTAAGACCTATCAAAGTAAAGCATGAGACTTGATCCATGAGTTTTATTTCTTCAATGTGGTACACATTCTCCATTAGTTGAATAACATAGCAGATTTCCTAGCCACTTCCACAACCTCTCTATTGCCAAAGCCAAAATATATTTCTAATTCTTTTTGAGTTGAAGTTTCTCACAAGCATCAATACTAGATAATATTTATAATTGGTAAATATTTGAATAGGAGCATCAAATCCCTAATTTCCTTCATAATTTAAAGGAATTCCAAGATAAAATCCTAGATGAAAAAGATAAGGATGACGAACTAGAAATAGATGAATATGGTTTTTAATTTAAATTCAAATAGGATTTATAAAGGGTTAGACTCTTCAGAAAAAATGTTTTATTTACAGAATATATTCATTGAAAAAAATATAAAGATACTAAAGTTGAAGATGAACCATGTGAATATGTAAATCTAGGAACTGACAAAAAACCATAGTTCATAAAATAGGGGAAGTTTTATACCTTAGGAGACAAAAAATGTACATAGATTTATTGAAGGAGTTTAAATATGTTTTTGCTTGGTCTTATGAAGACCTAAAATTATAAAATATTGAAACCATTACACATGCCATCCCACTAATATAAGGTTAATTTTTTTTTAGATAAAAATTGAGAAACTTCACTCCTATCCTAAAAAAATCCATATAAAGAGAAGTGAGGATATTATTGGATGCTAAGATTGCAGTTCCAATACAACACTCTTCATGGATAATAAACTTAATTCTAGTAATAAGAAAGAATGATGAGATCAATTTGTGTAAGTTTTATGAATTTGAATATAGCATCTAAGAAGGATAATTATCTAATGCTAGCATTATATTAGATATTAAAACAAGTAACTATATCATAAATGATGTTCATGTTGGATGGATTTTTTGGTATAATCAAGTGCTTGTTACCAAAGAGGACAAATATAAAACTACTTTCATCACAAATTGGAAAAAAATTTCTTACAAAAGAATACCTTTTGGATTGATTAATTCAAGAGCTACTTTCCAACGAGCTATGAACATAACATTTAAATGTATGCCATCACTATGTATTCTAAAAAAAGAAATGTGCATGTTGCATATCTTCGAAAAGTTTTTGAAAGATGTAGAAGATATGGAATACAACTAAACCCAAAGAAAAATGTGTTCACAATTGACAAATAAAAAATCTTGGGACATGTTATTGTTAGCTTTTGATGCTAAAAACTTAATGCAAAATAACCACAAGTTCTAAAATAGAGTTCCTATATCAAATATAAGATAATGATAATATTATAAACATATAAAACTCATAAATAACTTATATAATAACTCATAAAAATGCCATTAACAAATTCTCACAAAAATAGTAATTTTGATATAGAATGGAGATCTCAAATATTCCATACTTGTATATTGTATTACTCAATATTATTTCTCATCACCTCTCATCATCTTTCAACTCTCACACATAGACACATATATAATGGAATATGACTCTTCATATGGAGTACTCTTCACCTTCACTCTTCTTGTGACTCTTCATTTTCCTACTTTAAGAACACGTGCACTCTTACATAATGGACACTTGTGCACATTTACACTCATCATACTTGCACACTTGACTACAAGACACTTGTGTATTTACAGCATATTATTACATTACATAAAGTAAATACTCACTCTCTATTCTAAGACACACTCATAATCTAAATATGTACCCAAGGTGATACATTAGCATGTACCAAATAATGTAATATATTCCAACACCCTGTTGTATTACATTATTTGTAATATATTCTAACACACCCGATATTACATTATTTGGTTATTGAAGACTTTAGTCTTCAATATGGGTCTTCATCCTGTAGATACTTTTCAATCTGATCATGTTCATGTCCTCCTTTGATTTGTAAATGACCCTGTAGTGCAATATTTTGTGTCCTCTCATTTTTTTGTTTGAATATTGTACTCACCCATCTGTTTCCATGGTAGACTGATTTCTTTTTTCCTATAGTCTGTCTCTCACGAAAATCATCAGTATTATTTTGAACCATTACAAGCTCTTCTAAAAAATAGTCGAATCTAAAGAATATATTTTATTGTTGATTGATCCAGTGGCTTCTATCTCATTTTTACTTTTAATAAAATATTTATTCTTTCCATTCACATACTTGAATTCTACTGTTCTTCCACTTTCAATTAGTTTAGTTACTAAAATGAGATTTGTGGACAACCCTGGTACATACATAACTTCATGTAACACAAAATGTGAGAAATATATACTAGGTGTTACACATCCATTTCCATGAACTGGATACTTCTTTCCATCTGCCAGTTTTAGACCAAAGTTATTTGTAATCTCTAAAAAGTCAAACCAATGTAGGTTTTTTGTCATATGATGACTTGCTCCAGAGTCAATAAACCAAGTATCCTTTCCATATTGAATTGTAGAATTATCCTTTTGTGAGATGATTTTACATTGTTGATAGGGAATATGAAAAGTGCTTTGTCCTTGCATTTTATAATGATATGTCCCTCTTGCTAGCTTATCCATAATTCTTTTACTTTGAATAATAAGTATTTCAGTTCTTTATACCTTTAAGGTTGAATGCATTATGACTCCCTAGTTATAAATGATCAAATATTAGTTTTGATAAAATACTTAGCTTTCTAAGTTTTCCTTTGGGTTGAATCCCTTTTGTCTTCATAATTATAAATAGAAAGCTAAAGATAGTTTTGATGCAATTTTCATTTGATAAAATTCTCTTCTTTTAAAGAATTTGAGTTGGAGTCTTTATGTCTCCTTAATTTTGAATAAGAGACTAATATCAATGTAATTTTCCAATTTTCAAAAACTTTGTTATATTTCTTATGCCTCTCAAATTTCAAAAATATGGTTTCTAAATTTCAAAAACCTAAGTTAGTTTTTAATTCCTTATAACTCCCTAATTAGAAATTTATAAACCAAAGGTATTTACAAATTTAATATTCATATTTTGATGTAGAAATCCTTGTTTCTCCAATTTAAACTACTTGTAAATATTTCTATGCAATCTTGAATTTGAAAATATAATGAAGTAATTTTAAAACATTTCAAATTAAATACATATCACTTCAAAATACTTCCAAAGCATTCAATAAATCTTCTAATATTATAATTCATAAATACATTACCTTATTCTTCCATTCATTTAATTAATCTCAAGTATAATAGATTAATTAACCTTAACCTCAATAATATTATTCCTTATGCCTCCTTAACCTTTAGAAAGGATTAAATCAATTAAATATTCTATACCTCCTTGTATATGGTGTGCTAAATTTGGGTCTTCAAATATTTGACCTCCTTCTACGTATTTGTTGGCCTCTTTGTCCTCCAATATTCTCTCCTTTATGACACGCTCCACATTCTTCAAGAAATTTGAATTATTCCATACTAAACTTGGCTCTTATGCATTAATGACACTCTTCTTCAACTGATAATTCATTTTGCTCTTCAATGGTAAAATCAAATATTGAATTGTGATTATTCCTTCACATTTCTCATATATTAATATATGCCTTAAACATTTCAATTCTCCCCAAGGCAATTGGTGTTCTATTTCTGAGATGACAAGTGGTAAATAATGTCTTTCTTTTTTCAATTGAACGCTTGATTCCTTCTATGTGTTTCTTCATTGTGTAACTCTTAGTAATGAGTGATATGAAATATTTTGAAAATGTTTTGATATCCTGGGCATTTCATTCACCATGACATCATCCAACTTACAACCTTAATGTCCACTTATGTGGTGTAATCTCTTTGTGCTTGATTCACCCTAATTATTCCCTTTTCAATGTTTTAACTTCTACATTCTTGCCCTTTGACATCCAATAAATGTATTTCTAGTTGCTTGTTTGTATGCCAAGCTTGTCCTCCTTTGATGGTGCTACTAAAGGTGTCAATACTTTGCTCCTCCATATCAAACTAGTGACACAACTTCAATGGCTCTACCTTGGTGATTCTTGGATGCTTACCCCCCTATGCTATGGTTATTTATCTCCGTTCTAATGACACCTTAGATTCTCTTTTATTATGCTTTAGTTGCTTCTCAAATGGTGTTAAAAATTCACTTTTACTCCTACCTCCAATGTTCGGTTTGCTTCTCTCTAGACTACTCTTTTCCTTAGTTTGTAATCTTGTTTTTTGGTTATTCTTTCACCATGCTTATACTCCTTTCTTTTTACTCTTTATAACTTTTCCTTTTGTTGTAGATTCTAAAGTGGTTAAGATGCTTCCTTTCTCAACTTGAAGACAATTTAACACATTTCTTTACTATTTTAGAAACTTAAATATGGTATATTTAATAAATTGAAATAATCAATATTTATGCTAAAACAAACTACTCTTATAGCACCTGATTTGTAAACCTTTTCGGTCTCCTTTCTCACCTAATTTCTTGATGATTCTGGTTATCTTTATGCTATCTAAAACTTATTGTATTTTATTGCGGGCTCCAAATTCTAGCTTGAAAGTCCCTCCTTTCTTGTTGTTTTACCTTTACAAATATGCTTGTAAACGTAATAAAATATACTCTAATAAGTGCTCCAATACAATGCACTTTTAATTTCAAAATTTTCAGATCTCTTTCTCCTTGCTTTCTAGCCTCCTTCATTGTTCACTCACTCACATTTTTACTGTCCACAATTAGCTATCCAAGTTCTTTAAAATTACAGCTTTACTCCTTTACAAAATACTTCCAAAAACTATCTTCTTCTTCCCCAATAATTTTACTAAAAAAATTTCCTTTCTCCTATCAAATGCTACCCAATTTTTTTTAACTTTGTAGTTCATTTCCTTCTCAAAATGATGTCCAAATTGAGCTCTAATTGTTGAAAATATGCTGCCTCAAAACTTCTCCTTTCTTTTTCCAAAATGATGCCAAGAAACTCTGAAATTTGCAGATCTCAATGCTACCCAAAATGTTATCTCATTGCTGCCCAAAATATAAATTTATCTTCTTCAACTTGCTACCTTAGATTGTAGTCAATTTCTTCTTCAAAATATCCTTCATATTGCTATCCAAAACCACTTTGAAATCTGCTCTAAACTTCTCCAATTTGTAGCTCTTCTATCTCCTTCAAATGCTACCCAAATTTGTAGTCCAAAACTCTTCAAAAATTGCTCAAATAATCTTATTTCTCCTCCTCTATATTACTGTCATGAAACTCTTAAAATTCAGCCCCAAAAATATGCAATCTTCTTCTTCAAAAATAAGCCTTCAAAACTTTAATAACTATCTCTAAAATGTCAATTTGTGGCCTCTTTCAGTCTTCTTTCTCCTCCTTAGCTATCATTGAATTCTATCTTCAACTTTGACCTCTTTATTGGCCTATTATTCAAGAATCTAAATGTCTTGAAGCATTCAAAAAATACTTCCTCAAATTTGGCAAACTTCTTACCAAAAATCATCTTCCTTTTGGGCTTGTTGTCGGATGGTGATAATTGTCCTAAATTCTACTTTTTCAAGAGCTTCTCTTGCTTGCAATATTCTACCTTGAGCTTTCTTCAAATATTCTCCAATGGCCACTTCTTCAGCTTCTTTAATAGATATTCTCTAGCCTTCTTCTTTCTGCTTCCAAATTTTGCTTGAAACCTCTTCTCTTGGGTTTCCAAATTCTTCAATCTTCTATCTTCTTTATCAAATCTGCAATGGGGACCTCTTATCTCAGGTATCCTATTTATTCAATATTCAATAGGGCTTCTCTGGCCTCTTACTCTCTTCTTACTTCAATATGGAGTTTTTAATATTTAATGGGGACCTCTTCTCTTAGGTCTCCTCCTTCAATATTCAATCTTCTATGGGGACCTCTTTCTTGGGTCTCCTCAATATTCAATATTCAATCCTCTATGGGGACCTCTTTCTTAGGTCTCCTAAATATTTTATAGGGATCACTTTCTTAGGTCTCCTCAATCTTCAATCTTCAATCTCCAATGGGGGTTCTTTCTTAGACTTCCTTAATATTTAATATCTACTACTTTATTGCAACTCAAAACTAATCCTTAGACAACAAAAAATTAGACAACAAAAATCAACCAAATCTCCATAATTCTAAAATTAATAAAATTAACTAGTTATCCTTCAATCTAGTGGAAAGAAATCTATGTTCAGTCCTAGTCTTCATGAGTTTTTTTGCAACCATGTGGAAAGAATCTAGCCAAATTACAACTTCTAAATTCTACAAATTAAATCTCCCTATCTCCTCTCAATCTCTCTTGTGGCTCCCCCTATCTCCTATCAATATCCCTTGTGGCTTTGATACAACTATTAGCTTTTGATGCTAAATGCTTACTATAAATTTACCACAAGTTCTAAAATAGAGTTTTTATACCAAATAAAAGATAATAATAATATTCTAAACATATATAATTCATAAATGAATTCTATAATAACTCATAAAAATGCCATTAACAAATTCTCATAAAAATAATAATTTTGATATAGAATAGAGATCTCAAATACTCCATACTTCTACATTGTATCACTCAATATTGTTTCTCTTCACCTCTCATCATATTTCAACTCTTACACATATAATGGAATGCGACTCTTCATATGGAGTAATCTTCACCTTCATTCTTCTTATGACTCTTTACTTTTCTACTCTAAGGACACATGTGCACTCTTACATAATGGACACTTGTGCATATTTACACTCATCATACTTTAACACTTGACTACAAGACACTTATGCATTTCTTGCATATTATCACGTTGCATAAAGAAAATAATCACTCTCTATTATAAGACACACTCCTAATTGAAATATGTATTCAAGGTGGTACATTAGCATGTACCAAATAATGTATTTTATTCCAAAAATATTTTCTAAAGAAGTCATTATTGTTAATTCTAAAAGGAAAGAGACTATCCAAAAGAATTATCCACCCACCCTTTTGAAAAGTATGTAGTCTATTTTTGAAAAAATAAAATTTATCTAGAATATTATTTCAAATTTTCTAGAGATAGTAAAATCATTAAATGTTATTCTAAAAAAGGACTCAACTTTTAAATGAAATGATGAAACATATAAGACTTTTTTTAAAATTAAGAATATTATTTCTTCAACTCCAATTTTAGGTAGGTCATATTACAAAATGAAGTTCTATATTTATTTGTTTTCTTTAGATATGCAATTGCAGTATTGTTGACACAAAGGGCTAATAAAGGAAAATAATATTTTATTTATTTTATGAGTTCTACTTTGAATGGTGTGAAATTAAACTACTTGTCAATAGACAAATAAGAAAATGATTTAGTTTAGGTATTGAGGAAATTAACGACATATGTCTAAAGGAGTAATATTCTTGCATTCATTCCACATCCAACTATAAGGTCTCTAGTCACACAAAAGGATCTAGGAGAAAGAAAAGTGTAGGTAGGAAAATCCATATAAGAAGCAAGCATAAAGTTAGGATTTGCATAGTCTTGAATAAAAATGTACAATTTGATGAAATTGTACAAAGGGCAAGTAAAATGTACAATTTGGTATAAATTGTACAAGTGGAAAATAAAAATGTACAATTGGTGTAATTGTACAAAGGGCAAGTAAAATGTACAATTTGGTATAAATTGTACAATTGGCAAGCAAAACGTACAATTGGGTGGAATTGTACAATTAGAAAATAAAGTATTAAAATAAATAAATATAAAATGCATGTGAAATTAAATGAAATAGAAAGACATGCGGATGAAATGTAATTTGATGAAAATCAAATTAAACTTTAGTAAAACATTAAATAAAGTTATTAATGTGAGTACGGGCAGTTGTAAATAATGAACTGTCTCAGGAATCACTTTGGAATGACCTGGACAACCATTATAAGCCCCCCATTCAAATTTTGGTGTTGTTGGTTGTGGGGTAGTTGATGGTTGTATTGTTGGTTGCAATTGTCAATGTAATCCATGAGTTATCCATAGAATGAGAAGGATTTAATGCTGCGATTTATATTTACTACTGTGTAATGTCGTACACTACCTATGTACAACAATCAAAATAATATAAATCCTCATTTTAGTCAAATATATGCATGCATCCCCGGGGGGGGGGGGGCCACCCCCCCGGGAGAAAAAAGGAGAAGGGGGGG
Source organism: Wollemia nobilis (assembly GCA_028583015.1). NCBI lineage: Eukaryota > Viridiplantae > Streptophyta > Pinopsida > Araucariales > Araucariaceae > Wollemia > Wollemia nobilis. The sequence continues at coordinate 44,590 of JAQPPZ010004368.1, read as the reverse complement.
GGGGGGGCCCCGGGGGGGGGGGGGGGGGGGGGGGGGGGGGGGGGGGGAGGAGGGGGGGGGGGGGGGGCCCGCCCGCGGGGGGGGGGGGGGAAAGGGGGGGAGCCCGCCCGGGGGGGGGGGGGGGGGGGGGGGGGGGGGGGGGGGGGGGGGGGGGGCGGGGGAGGCGGGGGGGGGGGGGGGGGGGGGGGGGAGGGGGGGGGGGAAGGGCGGGGGGGGGGGGGGGGAGGAGGGGGGCCCGGGGGGGGGGGGGGGGTTGGTTTTTGGGGGGGGGGGGCCGGGGGGGTGGGGGGATTGTTTGGGGGGGGCGGCCTTGGGGACCCCCCCCTGCGCATGTATGGGGATTCAAATGCAATCTCAATAATGATTATTGGTGGATTTTTATTGATATTGCAGGTGTTTTTGAGTCTAGATCCATAGCAGAAGTGTATACCCAAAAAATGTACAACCATCCATGTGCTATTGCATGAAATACATAAGCAAAAAGAAAATAGGAATAATTGTTGCTACCCATTACTATGAATGATGTTTTTTTCAATAATATGCAAATGGGTATTTTTTGAGTTAAGTTATTTGGTAGAATGAGGATTTCACCCAAACCGTACAAACAGTGTAACCAAACTGTACAAGGGTTTGTAAAATCTGCACATCTTTTGAGTGTTATCCTAAAATTACATTTTTAAGCATTCTGAAGGTAGATCAAGTGATTTCCAAGAGAATAATTGCAAAGTGATGAGATTTGAGCAATTCCAATATTCATGGATAAAATGTACAAGTGTGCAGTTATAACCATACAACTATACATTTTGGGGTTGTATAGTCTCCAGTTGTACATTTTAAGAATAGTATAATCATGAACCATACAACTATACGGATTTGACCAAATTACTGCACTCCACTCATGCTACATTTGGTGCCCATTGCCATGTGGATCTAAACCAGTTTTATCATTGTTGAGAATGATGAAGGGTCTGGAAGAGTAAGTAGTATGGAAGAACATTGGGGTGGATGATAGATATAAATCTGTGAAGACGTGGAAAAATGAGATCACAAAGAAGTAAATGATAGTAAAATTATCAAAGATGTGGGAAGTATGTTGCATTCCATTTCTACATCTTGGAGACGTTATCTCTATGAATTGGAGGTAGGCTTGATGACATGGAGTTGTGAGAAGCAAGTTGCTTGGGAAGATGCACAACAAAGACCATGGCATCCAATCAAAGCCATAGATGTAGAAGATGATTTTTTTATGTTGATGATAAACTGCACAACAAGATGTATATGGTTGATGTAAAAAATGGAGATGATGGTCATATTGTAGAGGGTTTGTATAGTTTTAAAGTTGATAATCATACAAACAATTGCAATTTACAAGTATGGTAAGGTTTTTCAATTTATGAACATCATCTAAAGAGAGCCATACGAATGGAGGAAAGAATTGCATAGCCACATATGAAAAAGCAAAAAGTATGTGGTTATTGGCATGAATCGTACGATTGTTGGAGGAAATCATATAGTCAAAGAAAAAGTATATGATTGCTAGAGAAAACCATATAGCAAGAGGGAAATTTGTATGATTATTGGGTAAATTGTATAGTGATAAGGTAAATTGTCCAATTGCCAATGAAATAGTACAATTGTAAGGTAAACCATACAATTGCCAATCAAATTATACAAGTACATGTAACCGTACAAATTGGCTGATAGATTATTCAAGTCAAGTTTAGCCAAAGTTGATGAGAAATACTAGTAAAGAATTGCAGGTTGGGGAAGAGGGTTTGATACCACAGTGATTTCAAGTAGTGATGCACGATGGTTAGTAGGACAAGAGTCTAACATCGATGCCAATGGAAGATGACATGTCCAATAGTGTGTGAGAGGCAAGTTCAAAACTAGAAAAGCTATAGATGGGTGTGCTCTATGGTGATTGGGATGAGATTTTGACATCAAAGCAACTGTAGGATGGAATGTTACCTAACGAGAAGAAAGAGAGTGTAGTAGAAGAGCAACTACAGGGTGTTGTGCCTACATCTATGGAAAGCCAACCTATCAAACAAAAGGTTAATTTGGGCATATCATGTAAATGCCAACTGTTTAATGGAGAATCAACAAAAGATCCAATTTGGCATTGGAGAGTTTGTTGTCTAATGTGGAAAGGGATTGAACAGACCAAGGAAGCAGAATGGAGGTGGTTGTTTTTTTTTTGAATTTACATGGTGGAATCGGTAGCCACCACGAATCCGGGAAGGCTTTCCAGCTTTTATGGCCGCCATAGTATTTTGCGTTGTCCGCCCTAGAAGTTGCCACATAGATCTTCATGCAGTCCACCCCTATAACCACCATGCCACAATCATTTTAAATCTTTTATGCCATTGAAAGCACCAGGAAAGGGACAAGCGTTCAGTCCGACGAGGCCCGAGATTTGAACCTTGGACCTCCACCCCCATTATGGGGTTTGGATGAACCAATTGGTCTACACCTCGGACCTTAATGGAGGTGGTTGTTTCCTACAACATTTTGTGGATATGCAATAGACTGGTATATGAAATTACTAAAAGATAAGTACCAAATATGGGAAGAATTATGAGATGCATTTGTAAAAGAATTTTGATTATATGATAATGAGGATGAGATTCTTATTGAAATTTATAGAATGAAATAGGGTGAGCATGAGTCTATTTGTTCTTATAATCAAAAGCTAAGTGGGTTGTTTGATAATTTTGAGCAAGACCAATCCGAGGCATTGGAGAGGATGTGGTTTGTAAATGGACTTCTTCCTATGTATCAAACAAATATGAAGATTTTTTCCTCCAAGCACATACCAAGAAGTTGTGGATTATACCCTGATTTGGAAAAGTGATGCAAAAGCAACATCAATGAAGTGGCATCATGGTAATGATGATGAGAGTAGCTTAGAGGCAGAAAATGATTCTAATATTGAGGATGAGTCAAACAATGAGAGTGTTGATTTTGGGCAGGAGAGTAGTCCCTTGTCCAAGTGTTGGAGTCAAGAAGTCAAGGAAGAAAATGACTCCAAAGAAAAGAATGATGCATTGGATGATGATTGTAACTTAGAAAGTGCAAGCCCATCACCACAAGTATATGCAGCCCAAAATAATATTGTACAAAGGAGGACAGTGGTGATGCAGGGTGTGACAATCATCCCAGAAATAAAAGAAGAAAAATGCAGTATGATAGTGAGGGTAGACCCATTGTACAATGTTGGCAATGCCAATTTTGGGGACACTTTGCACATGACTATGACAATACTACAAATCAAGATGAACTAGTGATGCATACGAAAATTGAAGCATTAGAGACAAGTTATAGTCCTTGCTAAGAAATAAGGGTGGTGGACGTGAACTTGATGAGCAGGATTAGAATTGAGGAAGTGAACTTGATTTCAATGGAGAAGGAAATAATTATTTTTGGCAAGGAAGAACAACATGCTGCCATAAAAGTGACCAAAGTGAGGAATACCGTTATCCAAGATGAGTGTGTACAATAAGTTGTTACTCAAATGGAGAAGTTTGATGTACCAGTGGAGGGCACTAAGAAGTGTTGTTATTTAATTACAGGTAATAGAAGTGTATTCAATGTACAATTGGAAGATATTGTTCAAATGGAACAACCAATTATACAATTGGAGGTAGTTTTTCAAGAGGAACAGACAATTGTAAACATGAAGGATGTTGTTCACATGGAACAATAACTTATAAAATTGGAAGATGTTGTTCAAATGGAGAAAAGTATTTTACAAGTAAACTTACCCAAAGAAGGACGAGATTGTAAGATTTTGCAAGAAGGAACTGTACAAAGGTTGGTTGAAATCATACAAATTATCCAAATCATACAATTGATAGTGAGTGTACAATTGCAAGTGGTAAATCATACATTTCAAGGTGTCGTACGATTTCGATTGTACAATTATACGATTTTGAAATCATATAGGTACAATCTGTACATGATGAAATCATATAGGTACAATCCGTACAAGATGAAATCATATAGGTATAATTCTTACAAGATTGAATTGTACAAGTATAATTTGTACAAGATGAAATCATACAGGTATAATATGTACAAGATGAAATCATACAGGTACAATCTATACAAGATGAAATCATATAGGTACAATCCATACAAGATGAAATCGTATAGGTGTAATCCATACAAGATGAAATCATACAAGTGTAGTCAGTACAAGGTGAAATCATACAAGTGTAGTCAGTACAAGGTGAAATCATACAAGTGCAATCCGTGTAAGGATAAATCATACAAAATGGAACCGTACCATGTGGAAGTGTATAGAGCAAAATCGTACAAGGAGAAGAATGTCCAACAATGGTTAAGACAGGGTAATTCAAGGCTAATATCGAGTCGTCTAGAACCTGAGAGAAGCAAAATGGAGTCAATGGTGAGCTATTTAAGTGGGTTGAGCAATGAATCCCAAAGTTCCAATAAAGAGAAAATATTGGCTTGGATAATGATGGTTGTATTAGTTTTGTTGTTGAGGTATTAGTATGGTGAGCTATTTAAGCGGGTTGAGCAATAGGGAATAGGTGAGGGACGTTGTCCATCGATCCTACAAGGGATGTTATCCCTTGATTCACATGACATGTGGTAACAGGTATTGTTCGTCATATTGATGAGGTTGTTCATCTTGATCATGTTCATCATCAAGGTGATATTTGTCATGTTTATTAATATGGACAGGTTGATGATGTTGCTACAACTGATTTTAGAACTTCCACAGAGTAGTCTAAATATAATATACTGTAAGAAGCAGTTTATAGTGATACTAGTTATTAAGGACCTTTAGAATAGAAGAAAGCGAAAGGAACATGACAAGTGCTCGTAGTACATTGTGCAGTGCTTCTATCCCCAATGTCTATATCATGTGTCATCGAGGATGATGATAAATATAGAGGAGGAGAAATATGTAGGTAGGCAAATCCATATAAGAAGCAAGAATAAAGTTGGGATTTGCACAGTCTTGAATAAAAATGTACAATTTGATGAAATTGTACAAAGGGCAAGTAAAATGTATAATTTGGTATAAATTGTACAAGTGGAAAATAAAAATGTACAATTCATATAATTGTACAAAGGGCAAGGAAAATATACAATTTAGTATAAATTGTACAATTAGAAAGCAAAACATACAATTGGGTGGAATTGTGCAATTAGAAAATAAAGTATTAAAATAAATAAATATAAAATTTATGTGAAATTAAATGAAATGGAAAGACATGCACATGAAATGTAATTTTATAAAAATCAAATTAAACTTTAGTAAACATTGAATAAATTTATTAATGTGAGTGAGAGTAGTTGTAAATAATGAATTATCTCAAGAACCCCTTTGTAATGGCCTGGACAACCATTATAAGCCCTCCATTCAAATTTTGGTGTTGTTGGTTGTGGTTTGGTTGATGGTTGTGTTATTGGGTGCAATTTTCAATGTAATCAATGGGTTATCCATAGAATGAGAAGGATTTAATGTTGCAATTTATATTTACTACTGTGTAATGTCATACACTACCTGTGTACAACAATCAGAATAATATAAATCCTCATTTTAGTCAGATTTGTGTATGTATGTGTGGGTATTCAAGTGCAATCTCAATAATTATATTGTTGGTGGATTTTTATTGATATTGTAGGTGTTGTTGAGTCTAGATCTATAGCGGAAGCATATACCCAGAAAACGTACAACCATACGTGTGCTATTGTGTGAAATACATAAGCAAAGGGAAAATAGGAATAATGGATGTTACCCATTATTGGGAATGATTTTTTTATCAATAATATACAAATGGGTATTTTTTTGAGTTAATTTATTTGGTAGAATGAGGGTTTCACCCAAATCATATAAGTAGTGTAACCAAACTGTACAAGGGTTTGTAAAATCCACACAACTAATGATTTTTGGCCTAAAATTGTATTTTTAAGCATTCTGAAGGTAGATCAACTGAATTCCAAGTAAATAATTGCAAAGTGATGAGATTTGAGCAATTCCAAGATTCTTGGAGAAAATGTATAAGTGTGCAATTATAATCGTACAATCATATTTTTTGGGGTTGTATAGTCTCTAGTTATATATTTTAAATATAGTACAATTCTGAACCATACAACTGTACGGATTTGACCAAATTAAGTGCAATTAGTCAAAAATATCTCATCACATCCCCCTTTGAGAATACTACACTCCACTCGTACTACAAAGAGGAACTTGGATGGCTATAGTACAAGGATACGGTATACATATATGACCTACTAAGCTAGTTCATGAAATAGGATTAATAAAGTTGGCTACCAAAAAATCAATGATAAACTAAATCATGTTGAAGGAAGATTTGATCCTAGCGCTAAAGATACCAATATTTTATTAAGACTTGAAGAAGCAAAAGTGAAAGAGGAATTATGGGAGGATAAAGTATGTCTACTTAAAATAGATATACAAGTAAGTAATCGCCTAGGATTGTTGATATATAAATTTAGTTGTTTTTTACTTAAGGATATCCACCTTATGAAATTAATGTTAGATAAAAAAGAAACCTTAGACTACAATATTGAAAGTATACTATATATTCAGTGGTTTTATATAGGATTAATTATGATGGGATACTGCTAAGATTTCTATAAAATGTAGATACTAAATAAGTATTAAGGGAGTTACATTCAAGATGAATAGGAGGATATTTCTTGAACATTACCACCACATATAAAGTTCTATAGGTAGGATATTATTGGACTAATATTTTTAATGACTATTATAAATTGGTATAAATATATCATTCTTGCGAGGTATATGCAAGAAATACATTTCAAGACCCTCATTCATTGAAACTAGTATTTGTTGATGCTCTTTTTGAGTAGTGAGGCTTTAGAATTTATAATTTTAACAAATATCCATTCTACAAAAAGGAACAAGTATATATTAATAGTTATGGATTACTTTACCCATTTGGTTGAATTTATCCCTATAAAGAACATGTCTATTGAAATAGTGACTAAATTCATTGAATGAAATATCATTTCTAATTTGATGTTCCTAATTCTTTGGTATTTGATAATGCATCATATTTTTGCTCAATTAAATTAACTGAATTTACCTAGAAATATAACTTTGTGATAAAATATTCAACTAGTTATTATCCACAAGGTAATGATGTGGTTGAATCTTCCAATAAAAAAATGATAAAAATTATCAAAAGAACAATTAAAGAAAATTATAGAAAATGGCATAAGGTACTATGACATGCACTTTGGGCATTTAGAATAACCTCTAAATCAACCATGGTATATTCATAATATATATTGGCATATAGAAAAAAGTCATTCTTCCTATCTAAATCACATTTTATTTGTTAAAAATAGTTGTTAACACTCATATATAAGGATTAGATAAATTTCAAAAGAAAATACTTCTTGTCTTAAAATTACAAGATAGGGAAAATACCAGAGAAAATTTTAAATGTAGATAAAAACAAGTTTAAAAAAGTTTAACAAAAAGGCCTTTGTTATTAATTTTGATGAATGGGACTTGGTATTACTAAAGGAAAAAAAATAGAGAACCCAAAGGTAAATATGGTAAGTTTGATTATCTATGGTTGGGTCCTTATCAAAATGTTGAAAAGATAACCCCAAACACTTCCAAATTATAAAATTTAGAAGGGATTCCTTTGGATTTATCTATTAATGATCAACATTTGAAACATTATTTTGAGTAGTAAGACAACTTCCTCTTGTACATATATTTTGATTTTAAAGGTTTTAATTATATTTTTTTGTTTCACCTATAATCAATTAATTTTTTTCTTGCATGTTTTAAGTCTTAGAGATATAAGTGGTAGTTCAATGACTTATTCATGGTTTTATGAAATTTGACCATATTTAATTTTAGTCTTAAATATTTTATTTATTTTGGTTGACCCATGTTGTGAACATGTTAGTGGTGCTAATTTTCACAAAATATTTTTATTTCTTCTTCCTTGGATATCTCAAGGGTATATCAATATTTGCACCCTTTGGCAATAAAGCTCCAAAAAAATTTATGAAAAAATATGATATATATTTCAAGCTATCATAATCTCTACTGAGCTATAAACACTCATCTAGTAGTAGAGAAAGGCATGCCTAAGGTGATATGCAAAGAACCTAAAACATGAGTAATTAGGAGTAAAGGAAAAATTATTTCTTAAGGTTAATATAGTATCGCTATACAAAATTTATTAAATGGTTGAACCCTTCTATAGTGAAGAATCACTACACTAGGCAAGTCTTGTTGAAAAGGTAATTTTAATAAAACCACCATCTTGAGCCAAATAAAAAAAGATAAGATGAAGAGGATCAAGACCCCTAGAATATATGAAGTTACTAATGGTAGAAGATCATCAAGATCATTACCAAGGAATAATCTTCATCGTAAGCTGATGCTGACTCTCAATATCCCCATACCATGAAGATAAGTTGACCAACCAAAATAATATAAAAATGGTTCATGAGGCTTTCTAATGGTAGCTAAAGAAAATTCCACCATTGGTTGAAGTATCAAAGTCCTTCCAATGACAACTAAAATGGATCTACCTTTGGCAACATTTCATACCATCCAAAACCTATAGACTTTTATTCTCCTTGGAAGAAAAATATCATGGGCCTAAATCTCTTCCATATATGATGGTGTTCATTGTTACTTAATGTAGTTATGAGATAACAAGAGTTAGAGACGTCAGGGAACATATCCCATCAGTCATACAATAAGGGAGAATCAAGGTGATCACATAGGAAAGTGGAAATAAATTCTCTAATCCCTCCCTCAAAAGGATCTTAACACTTATGGACGTATGGAAGATGGAGCATCTTAAATATTTTAAGTTTTGAAACCTCCATAAAATCCCTAATCTTATGGATCCCTATGAAGGTCACCTTAGAGATCTATAAAAAAGAAGAAACAAAAATTAGAAGAGGAAAAACTAGAAGAGAGGGATACCTTGGACACACCTGCCAAAGAAAAGAATTTGATAGACTTATTCACCACCAAAAAACTATAAAGGAAGCTATATATAGGTCAATGAAAAAGGGTATCCCTCAAAACCAAAAAAAGCAAAATTGAAACCCCAAACGACAAAAATATGGCTTGACAAATTTTGAACTTGAAAATTTTGTATTCATGCACAAGTTTTGGGGGAAATTTTTCTCATCCTCTCTTATAAATACCTTCTTCTTCATCTTCATTATAAGGAATAAAAAATTGTTATATTTGTGCCTAGTATCTAGCCTTGTATGCAATATTTCTTTCATCCCTCTTATGCATTATGACTTGGCTCAATCCTTGAGTCATTTTGTTGACAAGTTTTAAGTCTCTTTATCATGTGTTAACATAATCCAATTATTATATATAGAAGAAGTTGTGACTATCCCCCCTTCTATAATGGTTCTTATGTTTGATTATCTTTGATGATTTATGTTTGATGAAACCATGTTCCTTATGAACTATAAATAACAATACATTACTTTATGTAATCTTACCATGATGCAAACAAAGAGTTTTAGGATCTTGGTTTATCACCTCTCTTAGAATAGATTTTACTTTTAAGTTATTTTATTTTAGTTTTAATGATTTCCTTCTATCCCTTTTCCGAGTTAGAACCTAATAGACTATGCTAGCTTAGGAAAAAAGTGTGTGTTAAGCTCACATCTAAACAATGAGCAAGCCTTGAGAAAAACCTATAATTCATCATTAGAGTTGTGTCCCATGCTCCTTAGACTTCTTGGACTATATGCTCCATGTGAGGCACAAACATCAAACACAACCAATAACCATAAGAAGGTGGTCATTATGTCAAGGGCATAGAACCAAATCCAATCCTCAATAGTTCTTTTGGCATACCCAATGGGACCCAAATTAGCACAATATTCATCCCCTGATAAGAAGCTAGACTAAGATTTTGGTGAAGGTCTCAATTTATTGATTATTGAAGTATTGCAAATATTCACCTAGTGACTCTACTATCTATGAAGCTCGAAGTCATTGGTTTTGCTGAGGAAGATCCTAGAATCAACCAATGAAGAATTAAAATATTGATATCCTAATGGAGGTATTGATTTATCAACTTATTTAAAGTAGTAGCACCATCCACCTAGTGACTCCACCCAATCCAAAAGGTCTAAAATATTGTAAGGGAAAAATAGGTCACAAGTGTTAAGCTCATTCAAAAACATTGTTGCTTGGAAAAATTATCCAATAAGGATATTTCTAGCATGGAATGATAGAGGGCCCCTAATCTCTCCTACTCTACCTTTTTTTGGAGCCAATCCCAACATCAATTGGAGTCCTTTCCATAGTACATCAAAGAAGATGCAACCACACCAAGGGCAAAGTATGAAAATGGTACATAAATATTCCCCCGCACTCAATCAAAATCTAGAACCAGTTGTTTGACTAGCTTGTGAATTGATTCAAAGAGAAGGTATATGGAGTGTCCCTGTTAGAGCAATTGATGACTATCAAATGAAATCTTGTAGAGAGAATGAAATAATTTAATAACCAATTTCACAAAACCTAGTATAAAATCTTATATGACATCCAACCCCCATTGGGTATGGTATTCATATACTACCTCAAGCCTTTCAATTAAGATATTTCATAATCATAGATAGCAACTCAAAAAGAAAGTTTGTTAATAATCATAAATAACAACTCAAAAATAAAGTTTGTTAATAATCATAGATAGCAACTCAAAAAGAATATATAAATTATTGTTTAACTAGACCACATCTTATCTTATTTATAGGCTTAAAAACTAGACCTTATGTTCAAGGGCCAACTCAATCCTAATTTATAAACATTTTTTAATTAAATAAGTCCACATGATTATAAAGATCATATATTATCTCCAATATTAATGAAATTCAAATCTTAAAAAATAATTAAACAGTTATTTTCATCTTTTCATAAAAATAATATAAAAATTTAACATTAAAATAATAATTAAAAAACAAATAAACTAATTATAATTAATAAAAATATTAATTTAATACAAATTAATTAACTTAATAACGAATATAACATCTTTTTAACGTATTAAAATCCTTTTTAAATTTTTAAAAACTAAAACTGTTTAAGATCTAAGATAAAAATAAGATAATGTAGTCAGACTAACCCATCGTCATTAAAGTAAATATTTATTGTATTTGAAGGCCGTTTAACTCTTTTACTCTTCCAAAAGTATAATTAGAAGTTCCAATATATTAAGGTTATGCAACCATGTCACCAGTTAAGCTTATCTTTGATCCCATTAACATGTAAGCATGATGAGGATTATAGCCCATTTGAAAGTCCACTTAAGAAATTAAGTAAAAATCTAACACGAAGGCCTGATACAACTGTCTTGTGGAAGTTCGCAGTTTTGAGCTCTTCCATGAGCTGGGAATGTTTTCATACATTAAGCCTTTGGCAAATTTAAGAAGCAAAGTGATTCGAAGGAAATGCAGAGGGAATGGATGCTGTTGCTGTCACCTTCAATCCTCTCCAAAACCAATCTCCCTGCAATCCTACAGAAAACAAATTAGAAGAATTATAAAAAATTTACCCCTCAAATTCAAAGCCGTATTTATCTCAACAATGGCCAAGTTTGAGGTCCGAGGTATAGACCAATTAGTTCATCCAAACCCCATGGGGGTGGAGGTCCAAGGTTCAAATCTCGGGCCTTGCCGGACTGAACGCTTGTCCCTTTCCTGGTGCTATCAGCGGCCGAAGGTTTAAAATGATTGTGGCATGGTGGTTATAAAAGCACTTCCTGGTGCTTTCAGCGGCGTAAAAGGTTTAAAATGATTGTGGCATGGTGGTTATAAAAGCAACCTAGAAGGTTTAAAATAGGGGCAGACTGCACGAAGATCTGTGTGGTGGCTCTGCGGCGGACAGCGCAGAATACTGTGACGACCATAAAAACTGGACAGCCTGCAGGATTCTTGGTGGCTACCGATGACGACGAATAGAGTTGCGTATTTCGATCTCGAGTATTCCCTCCATTGGATCCTTGCCTCGGATTTTCCTCCATTGGGTCCCCACATGCTTTACCTGCTACATGTACCTACCTGCGCTAATCTTTTGTCAGCCATAAGGCATTTACTCCATCTTTTCTCCTGTTAAGTTGTGGTTCTTTACTCGGAGTCAAAATGTTGAGCGGCACGCCGACCGGGTGAAGTTCAGCCGAGTGAAAAACCTCGTGACGGATAGTTTAGTTGATGTTGTAGCAAGTGCAGTCTATATGTAGGGGTCCTTACATGCCTTACCTGCTACATGTACGTGCGCTAATCTTTTGTGGGCCATAAGGTCTTTACTCCAGCTTTTCTTCCTCAAATTGCGGTGCTTTCCCCAGAGTCAAAAAGTGAGGAAAAGTACACTTGAGTGAAAGAACTCGTGATCGATTTCTGTTTAGTTGATGATGTAGCAGTGCAGCCCACATGTAAGGGTCCCTCCATGCCTTACCTGCTACATGTACCTGCGCTAATGCAATATAAGTGGACATCATATTTGTAATACTACATCCTAACTTTTTTGAGGCGACAAACGGAGAGTTTTTCAATGGCATTTTAGGGCATTGGAATAATGGTATTTTTCATATCCTTGTGATTTACCGGTAAGGATGTCACTTGTATTATCAATGATGTCACTCGGTTCAATCCTCATGATGGAAATATATAAGAAGCATTACTCAAAAAAATGTTGTAGCAATCTAAACTCACTTATAGGTTTGACAAACAAGGAAGATGGTTTGATAGGGGTAGTTTTTTTTTTGTTTTTGATCTTTTATTTTGCAACTATTAGTAATTTGTACATAGCATTAAATAACACTTTTGGTATTATGACTATTGTAGTCAGCCTTCCAAGTGGACGAGATTGGTCGGGTCCTGTAGAAGGTGCCCTTATTGATTTTATCCATCTCACCCTATGTTATAGTGAATCCAAAATCACTGCGTGGGTTATCATCTAGAGCCCAAAACACCTAGAGGGTGGATGCATAACTCCCTTCCTTAACATTTTATGTGGAACCTTGACTATGTCTTAACTCATCTGTTGTCAAACATGTAAGGATTTTAGCGTAAATGCTATGATGCTTAATTGGTGACAATGCATCTAGATTAATATCTAGCACCATGGGCAATTAAGGTCATATCATTGATCATGATTTCCTTGACACAATTGCAAATAATACAATGGTTTATCTCATACCAAACCACTTTAGAATTTTATCTTAGAGTCATATTTCTTTTAGAATTTTATCTTAGAGCCATATTTCTCTTACCAAGATTCCCTATTTGACAACTTTTCATAAAGATTCTCTATTTGACAACTTCATATAAGGGCCACCACTGTACACATGTAGAAAAGCTATTCTCTAAAATCTAACCACAACATAGTATAAAAAAGTTAATTACGTATTTTATTATATTACTATTCTATCATTTAAAATACCAGTTTTTAAAAAATACTTCTACTAAAAGGACGTTCTTGTTCTTCCAATGAAAAAGAAGGTGTAATATTTATCAAAATGTTTCTAAACCTCATTCCATACAAAATTTGACCTAAAAATAATTATCTAGTTTTGTTTTAGTTCTATTTACATCCAATCAATTCAATGCATCAATTATACACTTTTCAAATACCTTTTCAGGCATTCAGTTGACATATTACAATAAAACATGATTGTAAAAAAAACATATAATTACCACTCTTCTGGAAATAAGATTAATACAAATTAAAGTAATGGCTAGCGTATTGCATAATCAACCACATTCTTTAACTTATAAAATAAAAATTTAGCAGTCTTATATTATGATCTTTTCGAAAGCCTAACACATATGGTTTTATTATTACATGTTAATTTACAGCATCTATCCAATTGAATAAAAGGTGGTATCTATTGCGGACTCACTCGCTACAATATTTTAAACTTTTACATTGTCCAATAACATCCTCCCATTTTTTATACATAGATGCAACACAAAAAAATAAGGTTAGAGCATTGTTGGTTCAACCTTAAATTAAGGTTTATGCTACTCCCAAGGGAGCTGCGCTCACTGCATACAAATTATGCAGCATTCCAAATGCTTTATCCAGTGCTTCCAGCATCCCCAAATATTTTTGGGGGATCAGAATGGCTCTTCTAATTTATATAATGATAAATGCATCTATTGTAATACAACAATATTACCATAGCACATTCAAATTTATCTTTCAAATATTAAATAGATTTTAGATATACACTGAGTTAACATGATACAGTTTCACATTTAAGTTCAGTCCTTAGAACACATTTATACAAGAACAAGAGTTTCAAACATACCCAGTTTTTGTCTTTCTGCAGTTCACATCATCAGGCAACCACAAGGAGTTTAAAAGCACAAAATACTTAAATAAGCCAACCAATAGAATAAAATAATTTGACAGATTACCATGTCTATCCAAAGACTTTTCTATCAAACGACATGCGACAATTTCAGCTATGCTTATTGAACATTCTTCAACCACATCTTTCAAACATTCATAGGTTTTAAAGAAAATATGAACGTGTATATTCAGCATGACTATGACTATGTACACAATTAACTATACAGCTATGATTTTGGTGAAACCGAGAGTAAATTTTTTATTAACTTACCCAAACCTGTGGGCTCAATTAATCATACACAGTTGGGACAACTTAACTATGTTTAATCTATCATAAAGACTGAATTAAAAAAAAAATCAAAATTTAAAGAGTAACAGTGCAGGCATAAATACAAAACACTTTCGACCATTCTACCAGATAACCCAAGCAAACATAGTTATATTCTGAAGCAAAACAGCAGACTTTATGTGATAAAATATAACTATGCACAATCAACATAAGCTAATAGAGAAAGAATGAACCTTTAATGTAATTTTCTGATTCCTTATCCAAACTTTTCTCTACACTATTTTCTTCCCCTTTTCTTCTCTTTATTGTCTTCCTTTTAAAGATGGAGATCGGGGAGGATTACAAGTGTATACCACTCGCCAACTCAACATTCCTTTCACCAGCCAAGTGGAGTTTCATGGTCAAATTAAAATTTAAAATTCAAACATAACTTTCTCCGAATGCATATATATATATATATTAAGAAAATCTTATTTTAATTTTTTAATTATTTGTATAATATATATAGTATAAATAATACTTTTCTTTATAAACCTTAGTTATCAAGTTCAGTTTGTATTTGAGTTTGACATTCTTGAAATTTGAAAAAATTCGAAATAAAATTTGACATAAAATTTATGCACATGTATTTTTTGAGATAATTTTATTTTTTATTTTTATATAAAATTTAAAAATCAAAGATACAAAATTATAATATTTAATTTTAATAATTTTTTTTTCAAATATATACTTTAAAATATTTTTAAAAATATAAAAAATTTTATAACTTTATCTAAAGATGGTAATTTTTAAAAAATGAGAAGATTTTAAAATGTTTAAATAAAAAATTTCTTTAAAAAGATAAATTATAAGTTTTCTATCAATTATAATAAAACAAATTACATGATAAATTCATTCTAAAAAATATCATGCATATTAACACATAACTATAATTTTTGTCCTCTCTCAAGTGATATTAAAGAACTAAAGAAAATAGATTGAAAATGGTTGCATCCAACATAATTTTTGCAAGATGCAAATGTGAAGAATTTTTTTATAACACTTTCACATTGATATATATTTTATATTTTAGAGGTAAAATATTTTACCATATTGTAACATTGCTTGTTTTTCAACTATCAATGATTGGTTTTAGGGTTTTTTATACCTTCCTGCCGAATTTAGGGTTTAGTTCTTGAATTTATTCATTGGAGTTTTGAATTCGACATATTTTAAATTTTATTTAAAACTTTCGACAAATTTGATAACTAAGTTATAAACAATCAATTAAACAATTAAGCAAATAAATAAGCAATCAAATAAACCATCATACATATCTATACCTCCAATTTTTCTCATGTAGACAATTTGATGATAATAATGCTATCGTTGCTTGATGAGTGTAGCTCCCATGCTCGTAGTACTTTCCTTGTCATTGGAGGGTTTTGAGACAAGTATTTATTCATTTAATTATAAAACATGCATTCAAAATGTAGCTAAAAGAATGCATCTACTTGGGCTTCCATGTACCCGTAGGCCATTGGTGAGTGTTTCACTACTAAGGCTATTTTACCCCTACCTAAGCGAATACCCCCTTTCATTTGTTGAGTTTCCTTTATTTTCTCACATCCCTTTGCCCTTGGTAAAGTACCAAGAACCTTTAAGATCACATCTTAACATGGTTTTATTCTTGTAAAAACTCTCAAAGATCCCCAATTGAGTTGAACCCCATGCTATTGATCATGGCCAACTGTGTCACTTCAATGCAATACATGATTGTCTCAAGTAGGGACACTTGAAGACAACAACAATTATTTAGGAGTTACTAGCTCTAAATCACACTTGCACATGGATGGGAACCCTTGATAATCAGGGTTAGGGTTAGCTAAAAGAACCAAGGGGGAAAGAGGACACATCATCTCATATTTTCATATTGTAATGAAGCTTTGCTTCCAAGGAGGTTTCCACCTCAATGTGTTAGAGGAAGAAGTACAACCAGTATATAAAGAGATGATAAAGAGGAGATTAGAGTTAGATATGGAAGCTCAATCTCAACATCAACAACTATTACAACAACAAGAAATGGAATTTAAAGTCACTGAGCAATAGTATGAACAACTTGTTGAGTAGGAAGAAGTTAGGGTAATGATACATCAACCACAACAAGAAATTGTACAACCATAATCAATTGAGATAATGGATGTGGAGGAGGAAGATCCAATGGAACTAGTATGGCTACAACACATTTGAGTAGACTTACCTAAATTTTTTTATGAAGTGTAACAATTGGATCCACAAGCTAGGATCTGTAAACTTCGATTTCATAGTAGTCATTGAAGATCAACGAGAATAATTGGAGCCAGAAGTGTCAACAAATGTAACACAAGAAAAAGATAAGGAATTGGCATAGGAAGTCCATGAAAAAAAATGATGAATTACCAATAACATTTAGATAAATAAAAAGAGGCGGTGGAAGTAAAAAACAACTTCAAAAGGGGCAACAATCCATGACAAAAGAAAAAACAACAAAAAGACCTATCAATTTGTAAGGTGAAAGAGAGATTAAATTAATCCATACAAAAATAATAGAAGTAGATATTCTAGAACACTCGACTAGACATTTTTTGCTTGAAGTATTAAAATTTGGGGTCTCACCAAGAAGGGCCAAACAAATGAGTGAACAAGTGGATGAATTTTTTGGAAAAATAATACAGGCTATGGAAAGAGGTAAACTAGAATTTTAGATGGGTTGTGTTAGAGAACTAAATAAATTATAGTTAATGGTATACGACAAAATTGAGAAGATGTTAGAATGGACCCAAAATGAGCAAAGAGTGAGAAGACTCACAAACATTCATCAACAACAACCATGGGAATTGGAGGTTGGTGGTATAAGTAGTGTGGTTAAACTCAAAAAATTACTAGATGGAGTACCAACTATCTATAGGTATCCACCATGAATTTATATAAATAAAGCTACACTTATACCTCATCCTAATGATGAGGTAAGAATGTAATACAAGAAAGTTCCACCAAAGTTTTTTAAGACATGAATGTATGAATTTCTTGACCTATTGGATCAAATGCTTAGCATCATGGATGGAAAATATGTAGCATTCCAATAAAGAGCAGGCTAACCAATCAAAGGAAGAGATCTAAAGAATGAAAATAGATGTAGAATCAAATTTTTTGATATTAATAAAAGAAGCTAAGGAGAAAAAAATCCAAAGAACAAGTTGATGTGCAATTGGTTGCATTAAATACAATATTTTGAGGAGAATATGAAAAACCAAGATGATCTTAGTGTATAGTTGAAATTTGAATTGGGAGTACAAGAATGATTATGTGAAGCTAAGGGCAAGGAGCTAGAACATAAACAATAATTGTTAGTAGAATAAGGTGAAAAATTGACTATCGTGGCTAGGATTAAGGTCACATTAAAATATAAGATTAATACTTCTACATAGATGGAAAAATAGCTTCTTGAAAAACTAACAGATATGGAAAACAATGCCAATCATTATGGGTTAGAATATTCTAAATACTACAATTATGCACAAAATATTAGAGATGAGAGATATTTTGAGGATGTAGATCATATAAATGGGAGGAGCACCTACTCATACCACCCAAGATCCAAGTCCCCAAGAGAAGCTAGAACCACAATAAAAATCGATGAGGACATCGACCAATTAAGATAGGAGGGTAGATGTAGGCAACAAATCAATAACTCAATGAAAGAGAAAATAATAATGGAAAGTGCAAATAAATGCAAGTTGAATAAATATTTGCAATAGTCTAATGGTTTGAAAAGATAGTAAAGGTATGTCCAAAGGAGAATCGGTTAGAAGGAAGGGGTACAGGCAATGGTTTTTGTTAGTCGTCCGCCCAAGTCTTTATAAGGACCCCCCATTTCAATTTCAAGGTATCATTAGGTATCTAGTATCTAGTATAAGTATGCATAGAGGAGATCATATGTGATATAGATTCAGATATTGAAAGTAGCATACAAGGATTGCAAAGGTTTTGTTGTTGAGTTATAGACCTTAAAACTATAACGACCATTCAAGCATACAATTAATTCAAGTACAATCTAATTGCATTCTACATTGTGTTTAACATTTTGTTGTTCGTGGGCTATCATGGTCTATCAGGATTGTGTTCTAAGTTGTCGTCAAGCCAACTTGTCGTTCAACTAGAGAATTGTTGTCGTACAACTAGAAAACTTTGTCGTACAAATGATGCCATACAAAAATGATGATAATTTTTTACTACAATCTTGTTTGGTCTTAGAATCTATCACACTTACCTTAACTGTTAGAAATCTCACCATCATGCTACAACTAGAGATACGATTTTCTTGTCAAAAACTACATATATCACATTTGTTAAATTTTTAAAAAATATTAGAAATATATTCTTACTTGCTTGATATTCCCAAATTTTACCTTCCATGGGTATCCAAAATTGTTGTGTTCATGCCCCTTGTAATAAAACAACTTATAAATTAAACGAAAACAATTCATAGCATTTCATAATCCATAAGAAAACAACAACAATAGATATTTGCAAGATGAATCAATGACAAATTCAATATATTGTGAAAAAATCAATATCTAGATCCATATATGTAAGTCCATGGTAATGTCTCATGGGCCACTTAGGGAGGTAAGCCTCTTAATAGTCATAGATAGCAACTCAAAAAGAATATATGAATCATTGTTTTACTAGATCGCATTTCATCCTATTTATAGACTTAAAAACTAGACCTTATGTTCAAGGGCCAACTCAATACTAATTTATGAACTTAATTAAATCAAATAAGTCCACATGATTATAAATATCATATATTATCTCCATATTAATGGAATTCAAATATTAAAAAATAATTGAACAATTATTTTTATCTTTTAATAAAAACAATATAAAAAATTTAACATTAAAATAATAATAATTTTTTTTTAAATAAACTAAAAATAATTTATAAAAATATTAATTTAATATAAACTAATTAACTTAATACCAAATATAAGATCTTTATAATTTTTTAAAAACTAAAAGTGTTTAAAATCTAAAATAAAAACAGGATAATGTAGTTTGACCAACCCATCGTCATTAAAGTGAACATTGATTGCATTTGAAGGGTGTTTAACTCTTTTATTCTTCCCAAAGTATAATTAGAAGTTCAAATTGCGTTTAGTTCTAATATATTAAGGTTATGCAACCATGTCACCAGTTAAGCTTATCTTTGATCCCATTAACATGTAAGCATGATGAGGATTATGGCCCACCTGAAATTCCACTTAAGAAATCAAGTAAAAATCTAACATGAAGGCATGAAAGAACTCTCTTGTGGAAGTTCGTAGTTTTGAGCTCTTTTGTGAGATCGGATTGCTTTCATACAATAAGCCTTTGACAAATTTAATAAGCAAATTAATTAAGGAAACATAGAGGAAATGGATGATGTTGTTGTCACCTTCAATCCTCTCCAAAAGCAATCAGACTATAAAATTTACTACATAAAACAAATTAGGAGAATTATAAAAAAATTGCCCCTCAAATTCAAAGTTGTATTTATCTCAAGAATGGCCAAGTTTTGAATGGAATTAAGGACTTAGAAGATCAGGAAATGATGAGGAATAGAGTTGCATATTTATATCTAGAGTATTCCCTCCATTGGAGCCTTAACTCAAATTTTCTCTCCATTGGATCCTTGCCTCGAATTGAGATAATGGATGTGGAGGAGGAAGATCCAATAGAACTAGTATAACTACACATTTGAATAGACTTACCTAAAATTTTTGACGAAGTGTAACAATTGGATCCATAAGCTAAGATCGGTAAACTTTGATTTTGTAGTAGCCTTTGAAGATTGGCTAGAAGAAGTGAAGCCAAAAGTGTCAACAAATGTAACACAAGAAAAATGTAAGGAATCAACACAGGAAGTGTGGGAATAATAAAAAGTGATGAACAACCAATAACATTCAAATAGATAAAAGAGGTGGTGGAAGTAAAAAAAAACCTCAAAAGGAGCAACAACCCATGGCAAAGGGAAAAACAATAAAAAGACCTATCAATTTGTAGTTAGAAAGAGAGAGTAAATAAGTCCATATAGAAAGATAGAAGGGAAGATTCCAAAACTCTTGACTAGAAATTTTTTGGTTGAAGTACCAAAATTTAAGGTCTCACCAAAAAAGGCCAAACAAATGAGTGAGGAAGTGGACAATTTTTTTGGCAAAATAATACAGCTTATGAAAAGAATTAAACTAAAATTTTAGATGGGTTGTGTTGGAAAACTAAATAAATGTGTAGACACCAAAACAGCACCAATCTGATTATGTGACTGCAAACACTGATCGCTTTGGCAAACACAGCCCCCAGGGCAGCCCTCAGAGGTTAAACAGTGGTCCTAACCACTTTCATAGCAATTTTGTAAGGTCAAGAAGTAATTTGGCACACTTGGACACTTTGCCCAGTACTCGTCTCACCCCGGGACAAATTCAAAATAGAATTCGTCCCACCCCAGATCGAATTCGAATCCGTCCCCGGGTGGGACGAATTCTAAGCTTAACGGGCAAAAATGCAAATGGTGCCAAGTGGCAGCCCAGAACAGTCAGTTAAGGGCTCCTACCTTGCACGCATGTGTAAGTGGACAGAGGGGCCGTTAGAGGACTATTACAAGAAGCATTTATCAAAGTTCAAGTCAATTGAGGACTCCCCTCCCTCATGGGAAGACAAGACTGCCACATGGCGCCCATGGCCAACACTTGGCTTTTGTGCTTCCCTCCCAAAAGAGACCCCTTGGGTCTATAAAAGGTGGGACTTTTCTCACCCAAAAGAGACAGGTTGAAGGAGTGTTCAAGCAATGAAGTGCTGCCGAATTGAAGACTCACTTGCATCCCCCTTTGTTCACCTTCCTACATCCACCAATCTCTTTTGCAAGGGAGGTTGTTGGGTGGCCTTTGGAAGCTCGAACCTTACTCAAATCCGACGCATGGACATCTGAACCTACCAATTCGTCGACCCCCAATCCTAAAAGGTTTTGGGCCCATCCCTAGTGGATTGGCTCCAAAATCGAGGGCCAACGGTGGGAGGCCCACTTGGGCACCCCCGCACCTCCCAAGTCCTAATTTTAGTTTTTGAGCACTTTAGATTATTTTTTAGATTGCATTCTGTGTTACTAGGTCTGATTAGTCTTGTTGGTCATGAATCTGCCACAGGAAAGGAATTTTACAATTGCGCCCTAGACCCGGCCAACATTGAAAGGTCGGAAGCAAGAAATGGCTCCTGCACCAATCTCCAGAGTGGGCCGGTTCCCTCTACTATTCTAAAATTGGGTTTAAGATAGGGTTGCTGGAAAGAGATTTAAAAGGTTGCAGAAAGAAATGGGAAATATGGCCACAGGCCGAAGTGATGGGATCAGAAAAACAACAGCAGGAAACTACAAACGCAACAACAGCAAGTAACATAAGAAATCAGCTTCATCTTCGCACAATCACATGCCGCAAATCCCTCCAAACCCACATTCCAGGAATCGTACCCTGACCGCAGTATTTAAATCCAAGATGCAGAATTTAAATGTAATAGCAATGCAGGAGTACGAATGCTATTAGAAATGCAGAAAATAGAAAAGAAATTCATCCATGCAACGCTTGAAAAATTAGAAATTGATCCTTTTATTCCCGCAGATACAATTCCAGTTTCTAGCAGCAAGTTTTTCCAACCTTTGTAAATGAGAATTACATTGGTTTTTATAGAGGTCCGTCCTCTTTGCAGCATTAAATATTTAAAACCAACTTCCTCGTGATCTACAATTATATCTTGGAAATCAGGAACACGATCCCCTTAATAGCGGCCTCGAAGAAATAAAAATTAAATGCCATGAAACGTTCGCGGTTCTTCATTAAATTCATTTTTTACAATATGCATGAAACCGTTACGCCAATCCACGAACAACAACTTTGAACCAATAAATCCTTCAATTTTGGTGGCCTGGGCGCTTCTTCGACTTTAACCGCCTCGAAAATCCGCAAAATATTTAATTCGGGTCAATATTAAATCATCGGAAACCCAAAAACCCTTCTCGGCCGTTCATACTGCACTTGGCGGGAAAACTGTTGCAGGTCACGAAAATGCGACGGTCGCGAAATCGCGACGTGTCGCGAAATCGCGACATATTTTTATGCCGTACGCTTCGCTGCTGAAGACCCGCGAAAACGGAACATGTAGCGATTTCGCTACATGTTTCCGTCGTTGGCTCCTCCCTGCGCTCCGCCTCGCGAAAACGGAACATGTAGCGATTTCGCTACATGTTTCTTCTCTCCGCACCAATCGCCATTTTCCGTCGCGATTCGCTGACATGTCAGCGACGCGCTGCAAATTTTCACTTTGTGCCTTTGAAGCTGTCAGGGTCGCGATTCGCTGACATGTCAGCGAATCGCTGCAAGTTTTCGACTTAATGCTTTTGACGCCGACCGACCCGCGATTCCGGAACACGTCGCGATATCGCGACGGTTCCGCCCAACCTGCCTGCGTTGACTGCGTTGACCGCGATTCTGCAACATGTCAGCGCGTCGCTAGTTTTTTGACTTAACCATTTTTTGCTCAATTTTTCTCCTTTTTTCGCCCAAGCCGCATCAAAGCCGATATCAAAGGTCGATTTCCAACAATACACTAATGCATTAATCAATGAGAATCAATGTGGCAAAAATGCCAACATTCTTGGCGGCTCATGGGTATACAAATCATCGTATGCAAGAATCCAGGCCTTAGTCCATTGGGCACGTAGTCATATCCGAATCAGTAAACTGGGCCGCCGCAATACATGTTCTCGCTAAAAATTGAAACTGGAAGAACTCGCATATAACGGGTTATGAAATGAAACAAATGGAATGCGATGATGGAGTGAGCTCTTGCGATTGCGCAAGCGGTGACTGCAATGGAGTGATGAAATGAAAATGAACGAAGTTATGGAGTGGGAATGGAACTAGGAAAGCTGTGAAATGAAATGAACTAGACTGTTAGCAAATGCGTAAAAGACTGAACTTAGAGGAAAGGGATAAGAAGGGACGGGGAAAAATAGAAAAGGGAAAAGAAACAACAGCCGTGGCTTATTTTGTTTTAATGCAGAAGAAAAAGAAGGAAGAAGATGAAGAAAGGAAAGAGAGGAAACGGGGAAGGGAAAAGAAGAAAGTGCTAGAAAGCCACCAAACTCGTTGGGAGGAGAAAAACAAAGGAAAAACAAGCATCTACGGCTCGCAGGCAACAAGAGCCGAGATGAACAAATAAAAACAATACCACTCTTTTTTTTTTTTTTCTTTCTTCTTTTTCTTTTTTTTTTGTTTTTTTCAAAATACTATATACAATAATTCACGACATGATTGGCATGTCGCCACCAGACATCCAATCTCATAATGTTATCCGGTAAATCTGCAATGTCCCGACTCGTATCTGATCATACTTAAGTCGGTCCTTGAAATTGGGCTGGCTCCTTCCCCGAAGTTCTCCATGGTGCGAATAGGATGCAATGCAACAGATTATCCTTCTTACTAGTACCCACATGGAGGACTTCTTCAGGTACCGGATGTAGTGGCTGGAACCAACACCACCACTTTGCAGACTTTACTGGCTGTGGGTCGAGTACAGGCTCCTCTAACTCCTTGATGTGATCACAGGGCTCTTCAAGGGAGAAATCTGATTCTGGGATCTCCTCGTGCTCCGGAATTTGAACTTGTTCTTCTACTTGGCCCATCTCTTGATGAAAACTGCAAGCAACCATATTGTTCATTGCTGGAAAAGTGCTTGCATGTCCCAATCCTTGACTTTGGACGAGATCTGTCCCTTGAACTCCACATGACTGCATCTCAGGTTTCTGCTCAGTATAAGGGATCTGGCATGAAAAGTACTGTGCAGGGTAAACAGGAGCAGCAACCACCGGAGAAGGTAATGGAGTTTCTCCCCACGGTAACTTTCTTGATAAGAGCAACAGTTGTTCCGCTCGCACTGCTTCCTCAAAGATTTGTGGGAACCGTTGTTCACCTGACTGCAGCAAAAAGAGACCTATGACAGAATTAAAAGCTCGAACATAAAAGAGGTGGGCTTGGGTGGGTGATGGACGGATCTTCTCTCGGAATTCTCTTCCAACTTATCAAGAATCGGACATTGAAGTCCGTGATGCTTTCTTGAGGTGCTCTCTTGATGTACATGAAAAATTGGTAGAGATCCAAAGAACTGTAGAAAGGATCTTCATCAAATCTTTTGATCAGTGCTCCCGCTAGATCATCCCATGAGCTGATGCTTTGACGTTTGAGCAATCTGTACCACTGCAATGCTCTTCCTTCCAAAGACTGAACCAGAAGTCGGATCATGACATCTTCGTGTTCTATGACATGGATCATGGACAGAATAGCAATATCTTCAACATGTGCCAGAGCCATGCCTTCGGTACCATCATATTTTGCCAGGTTCTTCAGGGCACCTTCGGGAATTTCATGCCGAACTTGGAGATTCAGAGGGCCAGGATCATCCCATCTAGGAAAAACCCTCGCCTTTGTGGCAGTGGTCTATGGAATCACGGCCATCGCCATTAAGTCAGAGTCGCCAGAAAGAACATTCTTTGAAATTTTTTTTTTTTTTTAAAACAAAAACAAAGGCGTCCACGAACGTATCTTCAACTCAAGAAAGTCGCCAGATGAACTTACAAATCTCCGCTATGAGGCCAAGACAGCTCATCAAATCTTGAGACCTCCGGGTGTTAAAAGCGTGCCAAAACTGTTGGCACCGGTGGGGTTATCACTTTGGAAAATTATGCGTATCCCACCGATTATGAATTCTTGGAGACAGAAACAGTCTGTCCCACCGGGCGTGCCAAAAACTGTTGGTCACGAATCTGCCACAGGAAAGGATTTTTACAATTGCGCCCTAGACCCGGCCAACATTGAAAGGCTGGAAGCAAGAAATGGCTCCCAGACCAATCTCCAGAGTGGGCCGGTTCCCTCTACTATTCTAAAATTGGGTTTAAGATAGGGTTTGCTGGAAAGAGATTTAAAAGGTTGCAGAAAGAAATGGGAAATATGGCCACAGTCCGAAGTGATGGGATCATAAAAACAACAGCAGGAAACTACAAACGCAACAACAGCAAGTAACATAAGAAATCAGCTTCATCTTCGCACAATCACATGCCGCAAATCCCTCCAAACCCACATTCCAGGAATTGTACCCTGACCGCAGTATTTAAATCCAGTATGCAGAATTTAAATGTAATAGCAATGCAGAAATACGAAGGCTATTAGAAATGCAGAAAACGTAAAAGAAATTCATCCATGCAACGCTTGAAAAATTAGAAATTGATCCTTTTATTCCCGCAGATACAATTCCAGTTTCTAGCAAAGAAGTTTTTCCAACCTTTGTAAATGAGAATTACATTGGTTTTTATAGAGGTCCGTCCTCTTTGCAGCATTAAAAACTTAAAACCAACTTCCTCGTGATCTACAATTATATCTTGGAAATCAGGAACACGATCCCCTTAATCGCGGCCTCGAGGAAATAAAAATTAAATGCCATGAAACGTTCGCGGTTCTTCATTAAATTCGTTTTTTACAATATGCATGAAACCGTTACGCCAATCCACGAACAACAACTTTGAACCAATAAATCCTTCAATTTTGGTGGCCTGGGCGCTTCTTCGACTTTAACCGCCTCGAAAATCCGCAAAATATTTAATTCGGGTCAGCATTAAATCATCGGAAACCCAAAAAACCCTTCTCGGCCGTTCATACTGCACTTGGCGGGAAAACAGTTACAGGTCGCGAAAACGCGACGGGTCGCGAAATCGCGACATCTTTTAATGCCGTACGCTTCGCTGCTGAAGACCCACGAAAACGGAACATGTAGCGATTTCGCTACATGTTTCCGTCGTTGGCTCCTCCCTGCGCTCTGCCCCGCGAAAACGGAACATGTAGCGATTTCGCTACATGTTTCTTCTCTCCGCACCAATCGCCATTTTCCGTCGCGATTCGCTGACATGTCAGCGACGCGCTGCAAATTTTCACTTTGTGCCTCTGAAGCTGTCAGGGTCGCGATTCGCTGACATGTCAGCGAATCGCTGCAAGTTTTCGACTTAATGCTTTTTTTGCCCACCGACCCGCGATTCGGAACACGTCGCGATATCGCGACGGTTCCGCCCAACCCGCTCGCGTTGGATCGCGTTGGACCGCGATTCTCGCAACATGTCGCCGCGTCGCCGCAGCTTTTGTGACTTAACCATTTTTTGCTCAATTTTTCTCCTTTTTTCGCCCAAGCTACATCAAAGCTGAAGTCAAAGGTCAGATTTCCAACAATACACTAATGCATTAATCAATGAGAATCAATGTGGCAAAAATGCCAACAAGTCTATAATTGCAATTTTGTAGCTTTTGGTCAGAGTTTAGGGTGTTTTGTATTGCTTTGTCGTTTCGCTAACTTGCAGGTGTCAAGGTCAAATTCCCGAGGGTGGAGGCCAAATTGGGAAAATCCGACCATCTGGGTCATCCCAAAATGGCCCCAATTACCTAAACCCCCTATTTGCAGGAGTTTTGTAGGTCCCGGGATTCGACATTGGAGCAGCAGCAGGTCGGTTACTCCTACTCAGAAGAATTCGTCCCACCCAAGGACGAATTACGGTCGAGTCGTCCCGCCCGGGGACGAATTCCGCTTTAAGGTGGATTTTCCAGTCGCCTCGGTGCGATGGCCTTCGGTAACTTTTCTTACCTTACGTCAGGTTTTGAAGCAATTTGGATTCACTGTTTTCATCTGTTTCGAGCAAATATTCGTATGCATATTTTGTTAGTTTTAGAGAGAGAATGCTTTTCATTTGCGAGCAGGTGCTACTAACGTCTTGATCATTTCTTTGTTCGTAGGAGAAGCAGCAGAGGCGAAGAACTCATCGACATCAACGACGGCATCATCTTGGCCCGCCCATTGCAATCGTGGGCACGCGGAAGGAGGAATCATTCAGCGATTGTAATCAAACCCTATTTGCGCTCCTAGCCCCTGAAAAGGGAGGAGGCATTATTGTTACAGAGATCGAAAGAAATTAATGAAAGGGTTGTTTTTCTTTATCTGATTGCGTCTCTTCCAACATGTCTCTTTTCCGTTTCATGTAATTTATATTTCTAGGACTTAGGCGTGCTTAACTTTGAATGCAATTGCACTTGGTGTTTCCTTTGACCGGAATCCCGTGCCGCCAGTGGCGATCACGGTGGGACTCTGTTCCCTGGTTTTTGAAATTACAGAAAACTGATTAAATTTTTGTGTTTGTGCTTGACAGGTACACTTTTTTTTGTTGCAAACTGCTATTCGTCTCTGACAGGGACGAATCCTTTTCTGCAATTCGTCTGACCCTGAGACGAATTCAAATTCGTCTCTCGGGTGGGACGAATTCTATTCCCGAATTCGTCTCCCGGAGGGACGAATTCCTGTCTACGGATTTTCAGAGCAGAAATTCAGAGATAACAGGAGCAGGCAGATAAGAGGTAAGGATTTTCATGATCTCTGTTATATTTTCTGTTTCTGCTTCTGTTTTGTTAATTGTTTTCATTTAATCTTGCATTGCATTAGGAAAAGTCATGTATGCTAGTTTCATTTTGTTGGATAAAACGAATCCCACACACATCACGAAACAACTTTAAACCAAGGAGCTGGTCGTAAGACCCCAGCCCTTGATCAAGACCATTGGTGGATTTAATCACCGCCTTGGCTTGATTTGCATCCATTTCCCGATTGTCAACTGTTGTTAGGCGTAAATCCTGACGAAGACAGACCGAGCGTAGCTGGGGTGATTCCCATGCACGCGAGGATAAGTTTTCTATGGTAGGTGTCATTAACAGGACAATCCCCCTTCCATACCGCCTATGTACCATGTACCTTCTACTCTCACGTACCTATAGTCTCCCTCTCGTAAGGGCGGGTATATAGAGAGGTTGGTATATCGGCCTGGTTGGTATATTGAAGGGGTGACATTTTTGGAGTTATAAGAGCCTACATGATGCATTTAAACGTTCTACAAAACCTACAAAAACAAAACAAAACATAAAAATGCACTAAACTAGTTTAGGGCACACCAAGAATCCTTAAAAGAGATAATCACGGTCTTGTGAATGTGTGTGTTTAATTCTGCTTAATGTAGACAAAAAAAAGAGAAAATCATAAAACGAGATAAAAATTTATTTAGATAGCATAGAAGCACCGCAATGGTGTACACCCGCAGTCAAGCCCAATCAAGGGCGGAAGCTCCGAAAGGTACACAAAAAGCAGGCGTAAGTTGCCTTCACTTCAGTCCTGAGGATTTGGTCATACCGCCTTATAGGTCAAACCTACAAAAGAATCCAATTCATAATCCTCGGTGGGGTATGCCTATTCAAAGCAGCCCCTTTCGGGAAGATGCCTTACATGTAGACCTTGACCTAAATAGAGAATCACCTCTTGAAGGTAGGCATGAGTGGCCACCGCGCAATGAAGCGCTAAACAGGAACACTGTCCATTTGGAGGGGCAACGTGGATATGGCGTCCCTTCTTTACCTATCATCAGAACAGAGAGACCAAATCTGGAGCACAGGGCTCCTTACATAGGGCGACCTAACTTCGCCCATCCCATTTACACTCATGAAAGGGAGTGTGAGGAAAACCATCGCATTCCTCAAGAGCAACAAACAATGCGGGAACCTTGCATTTCCGCACCAGCAGGATATCATGATCACCCCTTGAGGTCAGAACCTCGAGCACATACTGCTTACCTCGACAGAGGGAAGCAACCAATTGAAACCTTAGAGCATCAAAATCGAGGTAAACCCATAGGAGGAACATTTGAACCTTCTGAACAAAATAGGGTAGAACAAATTGATCCGGCTGTCGCCAGATATACCATCCGTCAAGCCCAAATCATGCGGCTTAAACAAAGTCAACAAGAGATAGAGTATCAATACCGCTTGGATAAAGAACGCATGCAACGCAAAGCGGATGAGTTACGCTATGAAATACCTGAGAGGGGGCCAACCCCTCGCATCCAAAGAGCTGAACAAGTATGAGAGGCATAATCCGTTGGTGCAAGACAGGTCTCCACGACCTCGTCAAGCTCTGCCTCCAAGACCCCATAGATTCGAGAGGGAGGCAACTCCCCGAAACAATGATGGGTACCTTCAGCAAGAACTTGATCAGGGTCATAGGTTTCGCCCTGAGACTCCTCAAGAATTTTACGAGGAGTATGAACCAGAAGAGGAGTATATCGAAACTCCCCATCAAGGCAGGAAGGATGTAATTCGGCCACCCCTCCATAGGCCTCCAGTTTACCGTAACTTGCAACAAGAGCGAACAAGAGAGGAAGAAATAAAATCTTCCGATGCATACAAGCGCTATTGGAGCGTTTAGAGTCGGTGGAGACAAAAGCTGCTGGGCATCAAAAACCCACATTACGTCTACTCCGCAATAATCCGGTGCATCCCTCAGTGCCTACACCTCTTTACCCCGAACACTTCAAGTTGCCTCAATTGGCAGTTTTTAAAGGTGAAGAGGACGCACAGGAACATGTTACACGGTTTCTAAGCCAATGCTTTGGCATTCAAGATAATGACACGTTATTGCTTAGAACATTCATAACCACATTCACAGGCCCTACCTCGGATTGGTTCACATAGCTGCCCAAACACAGCATAAGCAGCTTAGATCAGCTAGTAGATGCGTTTCTTGAACGCTTCGCCTTCAACACAAGGAAGAAGGCATCACTTAGTGATCTTGCTAGCCTTAAACAATTCGAGGAGGAAACAATGGCAGCGTACGGGAACCGATGGAGAGCTTTGCTTTTTAAGTTACCCTACCGTCCTCCCATGTCGGACCTCACGCAAATGTTTGCAAAAAGTTGTTTAAAATCAATCTCTGGTCTATTGTTGCTGCGATAATACGACAGCCTAGAAGAAGCTTTGGCGCAAGCCAGAGTCATAGAAGAGATTAAGATAGGTGAAGGCGCAATTGCCAAGCCTAAGAAGAAAGAGTGGAATAAAACCACTAAAACTGGGACAACGCAACCACAACACGCTGCAATCAACCAAGTTGCGATAAATGTCCTCGCGCCTGTGCAAGAAACGCAGCCTCAAAAGGCTAACTACCAGGCAATGCCTCCTGCTTATGAAAGATATAACAGGAGACAGGAACAGTATCAACAGCGTCGCCCTAGGCGATAATTCACCCCGTATGCGGAGTCTAGGGACTCCTTATTTGACCGCTTGTCAGCGGCAAATTTAGTTACTCTGCTAGAAATCCAAATTTTTGACCCTAACGTTCCCAAGCCTAGGGGGTATAGGGAGGAATTGTATTGCAGATTTCATAGACGCAGAGGACATGACCTAAATGGGTGCTGGAAATTCAAAGAACTAGTCCAAGATTTGATCGAAAACTGAACATTGGTCGTGGACAACCCCATCGCACCTAACAACCAACAAATGGGGGTATTCAAGGACCCCTTGCCTGCCCACGAGGCGCAGACAAAATCGCTCCAAATTAATGAGGTGCGACAAGATCTTCCCGCGCAAGGATTTGTGGGAATGATTAGCATTGTAACAATGAACAAAAAATACCCAGCAGTTGCCCCCGAGGTACCTGCAAGGGAAGTTTTGTCGACATCGCAGCCTCAACAACGCCCAATGCAGTTACCTCCGCCTAGACCTGAGGTCACGATATGAACCAAACTCATGCAGAGTTTGCGGACCACGTCAGCTAGGCTATCCATCTACGAGCTTATTCAACAATCAACTCCACATAGAGAAGCTCTTATGGACATCTTAAAAGCCATTGAAGTACAACCCCACGAAGCTAATTCTTTCAATGCCTTCGTGGGACATGTGAAACAATGTACGGAGCCTGTCATCACATTCAAAGAAAATGAGGTCAAAACAATATCGAATGACATGCCGAATCCACCCTTGCACGTTATCGCGTGGGTCAACGGGATCCCGTACAAGAGAGTGCTGATAGATACTGGCTCGTCCAGTAACATCATAACCACTGCAACATTAAAGCATTTAAAACTGCCAGCCTCTCACATCACCGCTTCCATGTACACACTGCGAGCTTTTAACGATGCAATATGCTCGACAGTCGGCACAGTCGTTCTGCCTATACAGGTACGACAAAAGTCAATACCTACACTGTGCCATGTCTTTGGAAGGCGAAATGGCTTATAACATACCGCTAGGGCGGCCTTGGATCAGGGACATGAAGTGTGTCCCCTCGATCGCACACCAATGCTTGAAGTATGCCTATGAAGGGCAAATACATGTAGTCCCAATGGACTTAGAGCCCTTCAAGTATTGCAATGCGGTACAATTCATACCTCAATCGACCCTACCATCAACGCATTTGGATTTTCATTTGAATCCATCTAAACAGGGTTCGATACCGTAGGCACCACTGGTGGCCAATAAGGCAAAATCCCAGCCAGGTGAGACGTCATCATTGGCTCCTTCATCATCAACGCCACCTATCGTGACCCAACAGAAGGACAAGGGAAAGCAAATCATGGAGGAGGTTAAGCCTCTAGAAGAGGGGTTGCCCACGATCTCAGCAATATCAACAAAGGAAGCGCCCAACGCAACAAAAACCAAGATTCCTGAACAACCAAATATGGAATGGATTCAGGAAGGACTATCGTTTCCTCCTACCCAATCATCAACAATCACTGTTGAGATGGCCAGTACAGGCCTGGGGGAGTACATAATGCAAAATGTTGTGGCAACCCCCCACACTGGAGTCGATACAAGACATGGGAAGACCTCGCCTTCCCATTGGAACAATCGTCCCTCTAGGCTACCCACCGAACCAAACTAATTTTGTGTATGGGGGCCTTGATCATGGTTCTGAACCATGTGAACAAAAGGAAACAGATGAAGAACCTTTTGTCGAAAACATCAATTATCCGTCGAACCCAGAGTTTGCCCTAAAATATCTCGAACAATGCAATTGGCATGGGTATGGGCTAGGCGAGATATGAGCAAGGGATGCGGATCCTTTGCCAACCAAGGTACCGTGATGCCATATGACAAGTCAGGGGTAGGATTCAACCATCCCCTGCCATTAGACATCTTGGTTGAAAACATGCAAGGCCTAGAAATAGGCAACGAGGGGGGATTGGCACAAGACCCGTACGCCAATCCAAACACAGAATACACATTGGGGGATTATCTCCCATGGTCTACAAACACCCCTGGTAACAACAATAATCCCTCTCCTTTGCTAGAGAGAGGTGAAAGTTCAAAGAGCAGTCCTCGAAAAGAACAACAACGGCTTCCAGATATTTTTCTGAAACTATTCCCCTTAGAGGTTCCAGATGAAATAACACAGTCTCAAAAGAATCAGGTCCCTCCACTAAGAGTGGAACAACCGCAATGGGATCAGATTAATTTACTGGAACAAGAAGAATCCTCAATGTCAGAAGCAACTGGATGTCGAAGAGGATGAACAATTTTGGATCTATGAAAGCGATTCAGAAGACGATACTGATATGGACTATCTCAGACATGCGCGACGACATCACCGCGCTCTAACCTATGAAGATCTAATGGGACAAATGGGTATATGGTTGGGACATGAATGGCACTTAGACCCAACGAGGTGGGACCAAGTGCTAGGCCTATGGCTCCAAATTCAAGATGAGCATCGTCCACCTCAAGATCCCATCAGGACAACAGTACCAAGGGAAGACCCCGCCTTCCTTTCCGCACATAGAGACAAATTTGCACCTAGAGAGGATCCATTCGTGCCTGTTCCCATAGAGCCATATCCAGAGTATAGGGAACATCTGAAAGAATCAAGTCGTCACACCCGTGGTTCTGGAGACCAAATTCATTCCATCCACATGATCTCCATTGATTTGACCACACCCATCCACAATCCGACCGATCCATCACGGTCATTACATCTAAACACGGATGCCATTGACTGGGATCACGTCAACTCACCATTGTCACCATCAGAGTACTGGCCTTTCGATGAAATGCTTCATTTTACCCCAAGGACAACTCAAGATATTTTTCAAGCTGAAGAGGGACCCGAGGTCCCAAACGCAGATCTTAACTCAGCTGATGATATCCATTTAATCTCAACTCCACATCATTTGGAGGACAGATCTCACATGTCAGTCGAAGAGATGACTGACATAGACATCGGCACAAATCCAATGAATCCAAGGATTCTCAAGCTGGGGGTAAGCCTGTCCCCCGAAGAGCAAGCCGATTACATTGACCTTCTCAAAGAGAAGAAGGAAGTTTTTGCATGGTCATACAAAGATATGCCAGGACTAGACCCGTAGCTAGTCATGCACAATTTAACGCTTGATCCGAAAATCAAGCCAGTAAAGCAAAAACTAAGAAAGATGCACCCAACAGTGGCCTTGATGGTCAAAGACAAATTGCAAAATTTGTTGGATGCACAATTTGTCATCTGTGTGGATTATCCGCCATGGTTGTCCAACATGGTTCCCGTCAAGAATCCCGATGGGAGGGTTCGCATATGCACCGAATTTCGAGACCTAAACAAAGCGAGTCCTAAGGATGATTTCCCCTTGCCAAGCATCGACACATTGGTAGACGCTACAGCAGGTCACGAAATGCTCTCCCTAATGGACAGTTTTTCGAGATACAATCAAATTCGTATCAATCCAGAAGACCAACTCAAAACAACATTCACAACGCCTTGGGGGACATTTTGCTATAAGGTCATGCCTTTTGGCCTTAAAAACGCTGGCGCTACATACCAACGTGCTATGACGTATATCTTCCACGATTACATGCACAAAACTTTGGAAGATTACATGGATGATTTGTTAGCCAAGTCTATCTTGCGCTCAGATCATCTCGGTGACTTAAGCAAGATTCTCGATCACCTCATAGAGAATAAGGTCAGACTGAATCCCAAGAAGTGCGTGTTCGGCGTCACATCTGGAAAACTCTTGGGTTTTATAGTCTCCAAAAGAGGCATCGAAGTGGACCCAAACAAAGTCAAGGCAATCCTTGAAATGGCTCCCCCAACCACTATCAAGCGACTTAGAAGTCTGCAAGGAAAGGTCGTGTCGATTAAACGCTTCATAGCGCAATTATCTGACAAATGCCGACCAATGAACAAACTATTGCACAAGGGGGTCACATTTCATTGGGATGATGAGTGCCAGTCGACCTTTGACGAAATCAAACAATACTTGGCTTCGCCGTCGATATTGGCACCGCCTAGACCAGGTGTGTCGTTCTACTTATACATCTCACTCATCGAGGTGGCGCCGGCGCAATGCTAGCCCAAAAGAATGAACTTCACAAAGAACAAGGCTACATACTATCTTAGCCGCACCCCGTCGGGTTACTGAACTTAACTATGCATACGTTGAAAAACTCGCTAGCAGTGGTGTTTGCCACCAAAAGGCTACGCCACTACATGCTGAGCAACACGACGTATGTTGTGTCTAAGGAGAATCCATTGCGATACATGATGAGTCGTACTTATAATAGTAGCCGCACGGCGAAATGGATCATGTTGTTGACGGAATTTGACATTGAGTTTATTGGGCAAAAATCTATAAAATGACAAGTCATAGCCGATCAACTAGCAGAGGCTCCTCTTGAAGACGATCAGCCTCTGGTCATAGAACTACCCGATGATGAGGTCTTCCATGTCTTAGAATCGCCAGATTTTGAAGAGCTCCGAGTCTCGAGCCGACATAACCTTATTTTTTGATGGTTCTAAATGCGAGCAAGGTGGTGGCATAGGAATTGTATTCTTCACACCGCAGGGCGCTCCAATGCCCTCGTCATTTAAATTAAACTTCCAGTGCACCAACAACAATGCAGAATATGAAGCCTTGCTCCTAGGTCTTCAGACAGCAATCGCCATGAACATCAAAAGACTGAACATCTTTGGCGATTCGCTGTTAATCATCAATCAAGTCAAGGGAATATATCAATGCAAATGCCCAGTTCTGAAGGCCTATAAAGCCCTCGTGGATAAATTCCTGGCAAAACTTGATTGGTATGACATCGAGGCACTCCCTTGATCATCGAATCATTTTGCGGACACAATGGCCTCCTTAGGGTCACTAATCCCGCAAGACCTTTCCGATGATATAACAACCATTCAGGTCAAAACCTTATCGCAACCCGCGATGGAGCGCGCAAGCTCAGACTTGACGCCAGGAATCCACATGATCCAGATCGAACCATCTTTGTATAAGTTCTTTCGAATTCGATACTATTTGAAACATGCCAACTGGGGGTCTTTGTTCTCCCCCACTCCCATTAATAGCAACACAACGCTATTTTTACAAGTTCTCTCCCAATCAGCATTTGTTAGGGAAGAACTCCAAAAGGGATTGGCTGTTCAAACTGTCGAGGTATCCGATCAACAGGATTGGTATTTACCCATAAGAGACTACCTCAAGTTAGGTAATCTACCCTCTGGATTGACGCAAGCCGCAAAACGAACATTCAAACGAAAGCGGCAAAATATGTCTTGATAGGAGACATTCCGTATCGTCGCAGCCTATGACGGAATTCTTCTTCGTTGCTTGGACCAACAAGAGTCCACTTGGGCAGTCACCCAAGCGCATGACGGTACATGTGGCGGCCACTTCAGTGGTATGGCCATTGCAAAGTGCATTCTTCGCATGGGCTATTATTGGCCATCTTTAGAGCGAGATTGCTGTGTGTATGTCAAGAGGTGTGCAAAATGTCAACATCATGCCAATCTGATGCACGCACCTTCCCAGGCCCTACAGACAGTCCAGTCTGCTTTGCCATTCTCGCAGTGGGGCCTCGATCTAATCGAAAAGATCTCCCCTGCATCGTCAGGCCGTCACATGTTTATCATAACGGCCACATAATACTTTACCAAATGGGTGGAAGCAATTCCGTTAACCTCTACGACAGGACCCCGCATTACGGAGTTCATTTTGCATTACATCATATGTCGTTTTGGTATTCCATCCAAAATAATCTCGGATAATGGGCCATCATTCAAGAACAAATACGTGCGTGCTTTAACCACAAAGTACAAAATTCAGCATAGTTTTTCAACAGCTTATTATCTGCAAGCAAATGGGCAAGCAGAGGTGTCAAACAAAACGCTAGTCGCCATCCTTAAAAAGACCGTCGCAGACAGTCATAAGGATTGGCACATACAAATCCCACTTGCCCTTTGGGCCTATCGCACTAGCATTCGGACGCCCACTAGGGCAACTCCGTTTTCACTAGTGTATGGCTCAGAGGTAGTAATGCCTCTCGAGTTGGAAATTCCTTCCCTCTGCATATCAATGCAGGAATTCATCGATGATGACACTGCGTGGCAGGAACGGTTAGACCAGCTTACGTTGCTTGATGAAATACGCGTTAATGCTCTCGAGCACTTACGTATCTATCAAGAGCGGCTTAAGAGAGCTTACAACATGAAAGTTCACCTAAGAGACTTTCGGGTTGGTGATCTGGTTCTAAAGGAAAACCAACAAAACTCTAATTTGCCGTCCCATATGAGGGACAAATTCGTGGCAAATTGGCTAGGTCATTATGTCATTGATAGCAAAATAGGACCAGGAACGTACAGGCTAGCTTCTCTTGACGGTATCAAGGAAACAGAACCCTTGAATATCAGTCATTTACGACCATTTCATATCTAAGAAAGCCATGTACCAAAAATATATATATAAAAAAAAAAAAAACAACAACAAACAAACAAAAATCTCCAAGGATTATCGCAATCTCTTGGTCACCTAAAAAGCTCCAAGGATTATCGCAATCTCTTGGTCACCCAAAAATCTCCAAGGATTATCGCAATCTCTTGGTCAACCCAAAAAGCTCCAAGGATTATCGCAATCTCTTGGTCAACACAAAAAGCTCCAAGGATTATCGCAATCTCTTGGTCACCTAAAAAGCTCCAAGGATTATCGCAATCTCTTGGTCACCTAAAAATCTCCAAGGATTATCGCAATCTCTTGGTCACCCAAAAAGCTCCAAGGATTATCGCAATCTCTTGGTCACCCAAAAATCTCCAAGGATTATCGCAATCTCTTGGTCACCTAAAAAGCTCCAAGGATTATCGCAATCTCTTGGTCAACCCAAAAAGCTCCAAGGATTATCGCAATCTCTTGGTCAAACAATCAATAAATTCAACAAAAACAAAACAACAAAAATCAACAAAATCAAAAAAGATTTGCATCTCAATTCTAGGCATACTCAAATTCATCAAAATCAACAAAAACACCATGCATAAATTTTACCACACTACAGTCAGTGGTCTGGAAATGTACTAAGAGTTTCAGTGATTCAGTCATCATTTTCCTCTTTAGCCATGTAGTGTACCAAGTCGAACATATTTTACGAAGGTAGAGTCATACTTGAAATACACCTTGTTACGTAACATCCCAACACAAATCAAAACACTAAAAATTCCCAAAATTGTGTGAACGAAAGACAAAACCTGCAAAATAATCTAGGTCACCACAAGCGAAACGGTTATCTTGCTCATCCCCCTGTGCGAATGACCCCTAGAATGCTGAGAGTTGGCAAAAGGACAAGCTTCCTCCCTACCCAATTCCCTAAGAATCCCTAAAGTTCTCAATAGTTGCAAAACACAAAAATTTGCAAAACGTCAAAACTCAAAAATTTGACAAAATATAGTGCACACATCAAAAGGCACAAACAACAATGATTTTCGTCACTCCATATCCCCAATCCCTTGCTCGAAAGAAAAACAAATCAAAATAAACAGTGATCTCATCACTACAATGAGCAAGTATCCCAATACATTTGAAAAAAAGAAGGGAGTTGACCTTGAATCCCTGGAACTCTCAGCATTTTGTAGGTCATAAGGCAAGCTTCAATACCAACTCGGTAACAGAAGTAAAACCTCCCGCATGACGATATATCTGTCACATTAACTTGTGTACAGATCAATGTTTGCATGTGGATGAGCTAGCTTATGGCATCCTGGATTACACCGCAGATTAATCTTAGTACATACAACAAAGGAATTCGTGGAGCTAATTAGGTGATCCTCAGTACAGGTTCGGTTGAAAGCCCATCTGGCACTAGCGGTATCCTAACAAATACCACTAAATGAACTCAATTGCACACACATGGATGTTAAATAACTCGGTCAAAAACAGGTCCGATTCGTACCTTGTTCAAAAGTCCTGTAAGATAAAGTACAGTCATGGATAGTGAGTTAAAACTGTCTGAATCTCAGAAAATCGTACATTCATCCCAAAACCATCTGCGCTACTTATCATCCTTATGATACCATCAAAAAATACAAAAACAGCAAAGAAAAAGCAGATAAATAAAAATATCATTCATCCATTTCAATTTGCATATCACATAGACATCTAAAACACTTCAATTCATCATAACATCTGCATTCATCAAATAAATAAACATGCATAACAAAAATCACATCATCACATTTGCAAATCCAAAAATAAAACCGGTATA
The DNA here is from genome assembly GCA_028583015.1 of Wollemia nobilis. Taxonomy (NCBI): domain Eukaryota; kingdom Viridiplantae; phylum Streptophyta; class Pinopsida; order Araucariales; family Araucariaceae; genus Wollemia; species Wollemia nobilis. The sequence goes on along the minus strand of JAQPPZ010004368.1, from coordinate 5,436 downwards.
TATATATATATATATATATATATATATATATATATATATATATATATATATATATATATATATATATATATATATATATATATATATATATATATATATATATATATATATATATATATATATATATATATCGTCAAAAAAGGTGCCCGCAGGCTACAAAACAGGTCCTCAGACCCAGCAATCATATCCAAAACCCAACCTAAGGCGTTGGCCACCATGATCACGCAGGATCGGTGCGACGGGAACTACCCCCCGTGGTGTGGGTCCTACAAGACCCTGTAGGGCGGCTACTGCTAGCCCCCGCATCATGCCTACTACCACCCCCCTCATCTAACCGCCTGCGACGAGATGATGCTAACTGCTCAGTCAGACTATCCCTTGTCCGTCGAGAAGATCTGATGATCGAAGGCTCAGGGAGCCGCCCGCCAAGGCGGATGACCTCCCTCTCCAAGTCTATCCGGTACAGACACCACTCTGCCTCCCGTCGATGATAGATAGACAATGCATCATTGCGCTACGCCAAAACGCTATCCCGCTCTGCCAACTGAGCCCACAAAAGATCCCTCTCCAGATCCCGCATCCGTAGCAGCTCTGTAAGCCGCGCAACCTCATCGCCTAAATTCGACCCAACCCCCTCCGTATCTTTCGGACGCATAGGACTCGCGGGGACAGTAGCCTGCTCAGGCTCCAACTGCTCCTCCACATCCTGCATGTCCGACTGCTCTGGAACAACCAAGTCCACATCCTCATCTCCCGCATCCACCATATCTACATCATCCAACGGCCCTCCCCAATCACCCCCTGTCGCCTCCGCATCCTCCACTGTCGCCTCCGCGCCTCCTAGTGGACCCTCACCTCTCCAGTGCTCGCAAAACCCACCACGAGTCATACTCAGTGGTAGTACCTACGTCATCCACATCCAACACCTCAATAACCGCATCCGACTCCTCGCCCAATGGCACGAGGACAGGTGGCTCCAGATCCCTCTCATCTCCCCAACGACGATATCCAACTGGCTCACCAGGAAACCCCTGGCACACCCCAAACTGTCGTGTAACCTGGTGGTACGGAAAGAACTCATGCTCTATCCCGTGCTGCCCAGTCAACCATCGCTCCCTTCATACCCGTCGGAGCCACTCTCCAGCCTCAGGCCAAGCTGGACAGTCCCGATAGGGATGCCAAAACACCTCCCCTGGAGTGAGCCGCGAAAAGGCATCAATGTAGTGATCAACTGCACCGCCCATCGCCGAATCTACCCCTGCTCCACAGACCGTCGCCACAAAGCCGCATAACCAATCTCCTCATCCTCCATCGCCGCCCGAGTCGTCCACGGTAACCCGGTAGGCCTCTCAACAGCTATGTGCTGCCAACCCCAGCACTGCAACAAGAAGCTACAACTGACACCCTTCCGCTGTCGACAGCGGACCCCGTACAGCTCCCTATACAGCTGCGCCAACAAAGTCTGTCCCCATCTCAGGATCAACGATGCCTCTATCGGGCACTCTGCCAACTGCCACACCAAATCCAGAAGGTTCCACGGGAACCTCGCGCCTGACGAATCAGGGATAAGAATGTTGGAAATGAGACCCATCAGGAATGCGTGCCTCACTCCTAACAACCCCCTCTCCTTCCACCAGCCAACCAAAATCCCGCCAGCCTGGCAATCTACCTCGGTCGTCTCCACTGGGTCTGCTACACCCGGCTCCCCCCATGCCCAAAACATCTCGTGAGTATAGCGATCTGGCGATCGAACGGAGATGTCCTAATAGGCAGACCATCTATCGGAATCCGAAGCAACCGATAGACGTCCTCAAGAGTCACAGTCATCTCTCCTGTCGGGAGATGGAAAGTATTGGCCACGGATCCCAAAGCTTGATCAAGGCCGTCAGATAGGCCTGATCCGAAACCATAGGCTCCAGTAGAGCCACCTGCTTGAGCCCAAGGGCATCAAGCCATTCTCAGTCGTCATTAGTCAAGGCCAACTGCGCCTCAGTAAAGGCAGCGGGTACACGATACCGGCTCCTAACAACCTGCAAGCAAACAAAAAAAAAATGATAAATAAATAAATGAAAAAGATAAAATTTTCAATTCTAGGGTTTCTAACCTTAGTTGTTAAACAAAAACATCAAAAAAACTATTAAAGTTTTGAAAAGCATAACACAAAAACAATGCATTAAGTTAAAGCAAAATAAACCCTAGGGTCACTTACAGGTCTCACCTCGGCTCCGCCGCTCGAACCAGTTTGTGCACTCATGACGGCAGAGAGAATTCCAGCAGCACTCCGCTTCACAGAATTACCTCCTCCTCCCAGAGCTCCAAAATCGCAAGAAAAAAAATGACACAAATGAGCCCAAAATCAAGTTTTGGCCCTTAAATAGGCCTTTTGCATTGGAATTCGTCCTTGACTGGGACGAGCGCTCGATCAGCACTCGTCCCACCCAGGGGACGAATTCTCCAGTTGGAATTCATCCCACCCAGAGACGAATTCAGGCCAGCACAAAAAAAAAATCAAGAAAAATGACTAAAAATGCACTAAAAATAGACAATAAAACTGCCTAACAATATTGCAAATGCAACTGACAACATGGGCATACAAAATCGACATCGGGGTCAAAATTATTACTATCCTACTCCCTAATAAGGCTACCATAGTCGGACCGCTCCAGGGGAAGACAGATTTGACAATTTAATCCCAAAATGGTGTCACAAAAAAACAACAAAACAACAAAAAATGCAACACAAAACAAGCAATAAACATTGCCAGACACAAGTGCTCTTGCACTTAACCTCTTGGCTTAGAAAAATTGATATCGGGGTTTGCATTATCACCATCCTACTCCCAAAAAAGGCTACCATAGCCGGACCGCTCCACGGGAGGACGGATTGCCGAAAATTCAATCACCAAATGATGTCACAAAAACAACAAAAACAATACAAAATTCAACAAAAACACACAAAAACATTGCCAGGCATAAGTGCTCATGCACTTAACCTCTAGGCAAATAAAATCGATGTCGAGGATCAAATTATCGATCTCCTAATTCCCCAATAAGGCTATCATAGCCGGACCGCTCCATGGGAAATAGGTTTTCGACGATTTCACCTCATTATGACATCACCAAAAGGGTTAACACCCACCAAAAATAGGTCCATATGTTGGAAAAATTGCACACGCTTAACGGTAAACCCTCTAAAGGCAAACCTTGCACAAGTCATCGTGGGTCAAGCGACTCGTCGCTTCTCTCACGAAGGTCATTCCCTCATCGATTCGTCGCTTGAGGGGGTAGTCACACTTAGTCACCAACCAACAATCACACACGCAATTAAGGAAAATGACATGCATTCAAAGAATCATTGACAAAGACAATCACGCTCCTGCTTGGGGCGATAAACAAGCAACAATCAAATCAATCAAACACTTGGCATTTCGTGAATCATGAACACAAGGTTCCCCCTGAGGATAAAAATGCCCTTCACTTGTTCATGATCGATCAATGTCTGAGTTCAAGTCACACCTCACCAAAACAGAGTTAATACTTGAAATCAAATTCCTTAGCTCGTCAGAAGCAAGGATTCAAGAATGCATGCCCTTTCCATACTTGGGGCATCAAAAGTTGGTTAGGTGTCCAAGAAACCCTAATCATTAGTGCTTTGGTTATCTATTTTTGCTCAAGACTCGCATCACCCATGGCGCTTCCCAAAAAGGGGCATCTGTAGACACCAAAACAGCACCAATCCGATTAGGTGACTGCAAACACTGATCGCTTTGGCAAACACAGCCCCAGGGCAGCCCTCAGAGGTTAAACAGTGGTCCTAACCACTTTCATAGCAATTTTGTAAGGTCAAGAAGCAATTTGGCACACTTGGACACTTTGCCCAGTACTCGTCTCACCTCGGGACGAATTCAAAATAGAATCCGTCCCACCCCAGGATGAATTCTGAATCCGTCCCTGGGTGGGACGAATTCTAAGCTTAACAGGAAAAAATGCAAATGGTGCCAAGTGGCAGCCCAGAACAGTCAGTTAAGGGCTCCTACCTTGCACGCATGTGTAAGTGGACAGAGGGGCCGTTAGAGGACTGTTACAAGAAGCATTTATCAAAGTTCAAGTCAATTGAGGACTCCCCTCCCTCATGGGAAGACAAGACTGCCACATGGCACCCATGGCCAACACTTGGATTTTGTGCTTCCCTCCCAAAAGAGACCCCTTGGGTCTATAAAAGGTGGGACTTTTCTCACCCAAAAGAGACAGGTTGAAGGAGTGTTCAAGCAACGAAGTGCTACCGAATTGAAGACTCACTTGCATCCCCCTTTGTTCACCTTCCTACATCCACCAATCTCTTTTGCAAGGGAGGTTGTTGGGTGGCCTTTGGAAGCTCGAACCTTACTCAAATCCGACGCATGAACATCTGAACCTACCAATTCGCCGACCCCCCAATCCTATAAGGTTTTGGGCCCATCCCCGGTGGATTGGCTCCAAAATCGAGGGCCAACGGTGGGAGGCCCACTTGGGCACCCCCGCACCTCCCAAGTCCTAATTTTAGTTTTTGAGCACTTTAGATTATTTTTTAGATTGCATTCCGTGTTACTAGGTCTGATTAGTCTATAATTGCAATTTTGTAGCTTTTGGTCAGAGTTTAGGGTGTTTTGTATTGCTTTGTCGTTTCGCTAACTTGCAGGTGTCAAGGTCAAATTCCCGATGGTGGAGGCCAAATTGGGAAAATCCGACCATCTGGGTCGTCCCAAAATTGCCCCAATTACCTAACCCCCCTGTTTGCAAGAGTTTTGCAGGTCCCGGGATCCGACATTGGAGTAGCAGCAGGTCAGTTACTCCTACTCAGAAGAATTCGTCCCACCCAGGGACGAATTACAGTCAGAATTCGTCCTGCCCAGGGACGAATTCCGGTTTAAGGTGGATTGGCCAGCTGCCTCAGTGGCAGTGGCCTTTTGGTAACTTTTCTTACCTTCTGTCAGGTTTTGAAGCAATTTGGATTCACTGTTTTCATTGTTTCAGGAAAATATTCGTATGCATATTTTGTTAGTTTTAGAGAGAGAATGCTTTTCATTTGCAGCAGGTGCTACTAACTTCTTGATCATTTCCTTGTTCGCAGGAGAAGCAAGCTAGAGGCGAAGAACTCATCGACATCAGCGGCGGCATCATCTTGGCCCGCCCATTGCAATCGTGGGCACGCGGAAGGAGGAATCATTCAGCGATTGTAATCAAACCCTATTTGCGCTCCTAGCCCCTGAAAAGGGAGGAGGCATTATTGTAACGAGAGATCGAAAGAAATTAATGAAAGGGCTGTTTTTCTTTATCTGATTGCGTCTCTTCCAACATGTCTCTTTTCCGTTTCATGTAATTTATATTTCTAGGACTTAGGCGTGCTTAACTTTGAATGCAATTGCACTTGGTGTTTCCTTTGACCGGAATCTCGTGC